>OY755205.1:17262603-17455515 GCA_963576765.1 Draba incana
TCGGAGCCTCAAAACCTAGATGACTCACTCCGGTATGTTACCGAGAAAATTTCAGAGACTGATAAAGAACGACTCATTGCTGATCCAACGGAAGCCGAAATCAATAAAGCCATATTCAACATAAATTCAGACAAGACACCGGGGTCCGACGGTATGACAAGTCGTTTCTATCAGAAATTCTGGCATGTGGTGGGCCAAGACATAATAAGACTAGTGAAAGACTTCTTCGACACTGGATCCTTCGACCCACGACTAAATCAAACAAACATATGTCTTATTCCAAAAATAGATAGACCGCGGGCAATGACAGAATTCATGCCAATCAGTTTGTGCAACGTTAGTTACAAGATCATATCAAAGATTCTATGTACCCGACTAAAAAAGACCCTCCCGAACCTAATTTCGGAGAGACAATCGGCCTTCATGGCTAGACGTCAAATAACAGGTAATATCCTACTCGCTTAAGAGAATTTCCATGCCTTAAGGACCAACACTAGTTGCAGATACACTTTCATGGCTATGAAAACTGATAAAAGTAAAGCCTACAATAGGGTAAAATGGAGGTTCCTAGAAGCCGTAATGCTAAAACGAGATTTTTCCGAAAAATGGGTCAAATGGCTTATGTTCTGTATATCATCGTATCAAGTCCTGATAAATGGTATGCCTAAAGGAATAATTTAACCGTCCTGGGGAATTAGACAAGGAGATCCCTTGTCCCCTTTTCTATTCATACTATGCACGTAAGCTATCATCTCCATGCTTAAAGGAGCAGAGGAAGAATCTCGTCTTACAGGATTACGAATTGCTCAAGCAAGCCCAAGAATTTCCCACCTCTTTTTTCCTGACGATAGTCTCTTTTTATGCAGAGGAGACGTCCTGCAATGTGCAGAGATCTTAAAAATTATTAATGTTGGGAATGTCCTGAAATCACACTTGTATTCACTTCAGTGATAGTTGTGAAGTCGAGATTAGACATTCATATGATACTAGGTGGTCATTACGTTTTGCTAGAAGCCGCTTATGATCTATGAGTTATGAACTCATTACTAGTATTATATGATCCTACAGGGTCACACACCTAAGTAAATAGGATTCACTTTATAAGGGAATGATCATTAATGTAATGATCTAGATGATGTGTATTTGATACACATTATAAACATGTTTTAGGGGCAGCGTCGATCGACACTATAGTAGTGTCGATCAACACGAGGGTTTAACCGAAATAAGATTTCGGTTTAATAACTTAATTGATTTTGAATCGGTTCAGGATCAATTAGGTTTTCTCCAGGACCAATATAAAGGAGATATAGGTCACGACCTAGTGTGAGAGAGAGTTTTCGAGAAAACCCTATTGATAGCCGCCTCTGAGAATTCCCTGAAAGATCCGATTCCAGGCACTAGCATCCCTGCGGATTCCTATTTGTGTGCGTGTGGACTATCGGTAGAGGCACTACATTTGAAATGCTGCAGATCTCGAATCCCTGATCAAATCTCTGCTGCAAACTCCAGGTATATTCGAGATCCGTTTCATCAGATTTAATGTTTACAAACCCTAGATCCTAGGAAAAGGAATTGCATCTAGGTTGGTTAAATAGAGATTAATCCGGTAAAACCTGTATGAATTCCTACAGTGGTATCAGAGCCTTAGGGTTTAACTTTGTAATCTGGCTGAACTGTAATCGGATTTGATCGCTTTTTCTTCGTAAAATCGTTTTCGTGAAAAATTGTTCAAATCGCATAAGAAACCTAGTCGTGTCGATCAACACAATGGTTGTGTCGATCGACACGTCTGTCTCTGCCTTGCGATCGATGAACCGGTTCAATTGGATTAAATCGGTTATCGCGCTTGGTTTAAAGATCGATTAAACCGGCTAATTGCGGTTTGTTGCGATTCGGTTAGCGTCGATCGACTCAAAGGTTGTGTCGATCGACACATACCGATTATCGATCCGGTTCAATTGGATTGACCGGTTATCGATCCGGTTAAATTGGATTGACCGGTTATCGCAAAATCGATTCGGTTTGGTTAGCGTCGATCAACATAAACATTGTGTCGATCGACATAGACCAATTGTCGACCCAGTACAATTGGATTGACCGGTTATCGATCCGGTTCAATTGGATTGACCGGTTATCGAAAATTGAATCTGGTTTGGTCAATGTCGATCGACACAAATGTTGTGTCGATCGACACGAACCGGTTATTGAAATTTTGTTTCGGTTATCGAAACCGATTCAATTGGATTGATCGGTTTTCGATGAACTGAGACAGAGAGGTCAGTGTCTATTGACACTAAGCTAGTCTCGATCGACAGTTGACGCAAATTAAGGGTTAATGAACTTGAAATCAAATAACCGAACCAGATTTAATGAGATTGGGTTCCTGAATGCATATATGATATGTATTAAGGATTAAATGTTCAGTTCCTCGACTAAATATCAAGTGTTCTGGATGTCTTCCCGATCTTGTCAGCTGTCAAGGCTCATTTCATTGCGTGATAGTCTTGCAGTGCAAGGTATCTGCAGTTACATGAGTGAGGCAGTAGGTAATTGAGTTGATGGGCTTGCAGTGCATGACATCAGCTATTACATGACGAAAGAGATTGGTTTACTTGAATGGGCTATCAGAAGTTCTGGGCCCAGAGACATCAGGTGGTTAGAACATAAGATGTTTTATCCACAACCAAGAGTCATATTGGATATGATTAGCAAAGTGTTGCTTACCTGTAGAGCTAAGATTTGAGTAACAGCAATTGGCTCGCTCGGATTTTAGTGAAACATGGATCTTGGATCATTATATTCTTTGAGGAAACATAGTTTTGAATATAATAAGAGTTTTCTTAATTGTTAAGTTTACTCTTTTATTGAACATCGTAACTTACCCTCTACCTCTTTTGTTTCCGCAATGTCAAGCTCAAACAACACTTTCTCCTTAAGATTCGTCCTTGATAAGGACAAGCTGAATGGATCTAATTTTCTGGAATGGTATCGGAACCTGAGAATTGTTCTCAGGCAGGAGAAAAGGGACTATGTCCTTGATAAGGTTCTCCCCGAGAAGTACCGTGCCAATGCCCCGCAGACAGAAAAGAATGCTTGGGATAAGCATTCAAATGATGTGGTCGATGTGACTTGTCTGATGCTGGCTACCATGAACTCATATTTGCAGAAGCAATATGAGAACGTGGCGTCGCCCATCGAGATAATAGCCTGAAAGCTATGTTTCAGGAGCAGGCTCGAACTGAGAGATACCAGACGGTTAAATCTCTAGTTGAGTGCAAAGTACCAAGTGATGCTCCAGTGAGTCCCCACGTCATAAAGATGATGGGTTATATTGATAACTTGGGGAAACTGGACTGTCCCATTAGCCAAGAGTTGGCTACTGACATCATACTGCAGTCACTGCTGCCAAGCTATGATATGTTCATTATGAACTATAACATGAACAGCTTGACAAAGACGTTGACTGAGTTACATGGCATGCTCAAGACAGCTGAGCCAAACATTAAGAAGGGTGCCCCTAATGTGCTTATGGTACAAGGGGGGAAAAAGTTTAAGAAACCCGGCAAGGGCAAAGGAAAGGGCAAGGCTGTCCAGGTTATGAACCAGGACAATCATGCGCCTCCTCCGAAGCCCAGAGTTGGCCCTTCTGATGTTGATAAGTGCCATTTCTGCAATGAGTCTGGGCATTGGAAGAGAAACTGCAAGAAATTCCTGGATGGTCTGAAGAACAAGAAGAAGACGTACGAGACGACTTCTCCAGGTATTTATGTTATTGAATTAAATGTTACTTCTACAGGTTCTACCTCATGGGTATTAGATACCGGCTGTGGTGCTCACATTTGTACTAATGTGCAGGCACTAAGCAATAGGAGGAAGCTGAAGAAAGGACAAGTGGAGATGCGAGTCGGGAATGGAGCAAAGGTTGCTACGTTGGCCGTGGGCACTTATCATTTGTCTTTGCCTTCGGGCTTGGTTTTAGAATTAAACAATTGCTATTATGTACATGCGATAAGCAGAAACATCATTTCTGTTTCATGTTTGGATTTAGAAGGATTTGATTTTTCTATAAAGAATAAATGTTGTTCTTTTAATCGTGATGGTATGTTTTATGGTAGCGGCCCATTAGAGAATGGGCTTTACATTTTAAACCAATCAATGCCCGTTTATAACATAAATACTAAGCGGTT
This sequence comes from Draba incana, assembly GCA_963576765.1. Taxonomy (NCBI): domain Eukaryota; kingdom Viridiplantae; phylum Streptophyta; class Magnoliopsida; order Brassicales; family Brassicaceae; genus Draba; species Draba incana. Next base: position 17,266,794 of record OY755205.1, read on the forward strand.
TAAGTCTAATGACGAAAACCCAACTTTTCTCTGGCACTGTCGTTTGGGTCACATAAACGAGAAACGCATACAGAAGCTCCATAGTGATGGGCTTCTGGGCTCATTTGATTATGAATCATGTGAGAAATGTGAATCTTGTTTAATGGGCAAAATGGCGAAGGCTCCTTTCAATAAACCAAATGAACGGGCCAGTGACTTATTGGGCCTTATACATACAGATGTCTGCGGCCCGATGAGCACAAGTGCTAGAGGAAACTATCAATACTTCATTACCTTTACTGATGATTTCAGTAGGTATGGCTATGTCTATCTAATGAGACACAAGTCAGAATCCTTTGAGAAATTTAAGGAGTTCCAGAATGAAGTAGAGAACCAACTTGGCAAACGTATTAAAGCTCTTTGATCAGATCGTGGAGGAGAATACTTAAGTCAAAGGAAACCAAGGCGTACTACTTCTACAACCGTTCTGAGAACAAAGTGTTTGTTGCTCGGGATTGTACTTTCCTTGAAAGAGAGTTTCTTCATAAGAAGAACAGTGGGAGTAAAGTACTGCTCAAAGAAGTTCGAGAATCACAGGAGCCCGCTCAACCTAATGAGGAAGAGCAGAAGGTGGAACCACAAGGAGTTGTGGAACCAGCACCTGTGATGCCTGAAGTTCGCAGATCCAGAAGAATTAATCACGAACCCGAGAGGTACTACGGTCTTCTCGTGAACGATTGTCATGACCTGTTGATCATTGACAGTGACGAACCTGCGAATTTCAAAGAAGCAATGTTGGGCCCTGACTCCGAAAAGTGGCTTGGAGCCGCTAGATCCGAAATGGGATCCATGTCAGAAAACCAAGTATGGTCCTTGGTAGATTTACCCGATGGTGTGAGACCCATTGAGTGTAAATGGATCTTCAAAAGGAAGATTGACGTGGATGGGAATATTCAGATATTCAAAGCTAGATTAGTGGCTAAAGGTTTCAAGCAAATTCATGGTATTGACTATGATGAGACCTATTCCCCAGTCGCTATGCCTAAATCCATTCGGATACTCCTAGCAACTGCCGCTTATTATGATTATGAGATATGGCAGATGGATGTGAAAACAGCTTTCCTTAACGGAATTCTGGAAGAGGATGTGTACATGACACAACCGGAAGGTTTCACAGATCTTAAAAATGCTGGGAAAGTATGCAAGCTTCATCGATCTATTTATGGATTAAAGCAAGCATCTAGGAGTTGGATTCTTCGTTTTGATGAAGCGGTCAAAAAGTTTGACTTTGTCAAAAATGAAGAAGAACCATGTGTATACAAGAAGACTAGTGGGAGCGGAGTTGCATTTCTCGTACTGTATGTAGACGACATACTTCTTCTCGGAAATGACGTTCCATTGCTTCAGTCTGTCAAGACTTGGCTTGGAAGTTGTTTTTCCATGAAAGACATGGGTGAAGCCGCGTACATCCTTGGAATAAGAATCTATAGAGATAGATTGAAAAGGCTTATTGGATTGTGTCAAGATACTTATATAGATAAGGTATTGCACAGATTCAATATGCAGAATTCCAAGAGAGGTTTCACGCCTATGTTAAATGGTATAACTCTTAGCAAGAAGCAGTGTCCTTCGACACAAGCTGAGCGGGAGCGAATGAATAGAATTCCTTATGCTTTAGCAGTAGGATCTATTATGTATGCCATGCTCTGTACTCGTCCAGATGTTGCTTGTGCCTTAAGCATGACGAGTAGATGCCAATCTGATCCAGGTGAGTGTCACTGGAAAGCAGTCAAGAGTATCCTCAAGTATTTGAGAAATACTAAGGATAAGTTCTTGGTGTATGGAGGAAATGATGAGCTGATCATAAGTGGATTCACGGATGCAAATTTTCAGACGGACTGAGACGATTTCCGGTCTCAGTCTGGCTATGTCTTTTGTCTGAATGGCGGTGCAGTCAGTTGGAAAGGTTCCAAGCAGAGCACCGTAGCTGATTCCACTATTGAGGCTGAATACATTGCCGCTTCGGAACCAGCTAAGGATGCTGTTTGGATCAAGAAGTCGTGTCTGAACTTGGTGTGGTCCCTAGTATCTTAAAGCCTGTGGCATTGTTCTGTGATAACAATGGAGCAATTGCTCAGGCGAAAGAACCAAGGTCACACCAGAAGTCCAAACACATAGAGAGGAAATATCACTTGATACGTGATATAATTGATAGAGGAGACGTAGAGATCAGCAGAGTTCCCACAGATGAGAATGTCGCTGATCCTCTGACCAAGCCCCTTCCGCGACCTAAGCATGAGAGTCATACTGCTGCTATAGGACTGAAGGAAATTAAGATGTGATCTTGATTTTAGTGGGAGTTGTCTTGGTTTTAAGTTATGCTTTGATGTTCTTGTAATCATACTTTGATGATTTTAATAAAATTTGATTTTAGTATTATTTAAATGTGTTTAAATGATAGTCCCAAAATAATTTATGTCATTCTATAGGTCATCAAGTTGAGGACTTGATCATGAAACCCTATAAGAGATAATTGACATAGATTATGTTTGTCCCTGGTCGAGGTTGTTGATGTGGGACACCAACAACCGCGCGAGACTAGCATGTGAGGTGACTGATGACTAAGTTTCATGGAGTCATTAATAAGAGTATTAAAGTCAATCACATAGATATATGTTAGAGAACATATGATCGGACATGACCCACTAATGAGAACTCTACAGGAAATTAAGTGTCATGAGAGGTTCTCATAACGACTATAGAGTATAGTCCTTAGACCTGAGTTCATCATGATTTCTTACATATGAATTGGTCTGTTTCGACTTTGTCAAACGTTATCCGTAAAAGATGACTATAAAGGCATTGATTGAGCGTATCATGAAGTGTGTGAAGGAACAGGGATGGAACAAGATGGGATTTGTCCCTCCTGTAAAACAGGAGATAAATATCTCAGGGCCCATCGAAGATTTGATACTGAGGAATGTGTGGCCGCACTCGAACGAGCTGAATGTCAGTCGTTTGTTTTGTCAGTATAAATCGGAGTTCGATGAACATGATGTTGGTTGAATAAGGATGACACGGTTCTTGCCTTATGCCAGATCGAGATATAGCGACAAAGGGATTATTGGAATAGTTGATTCTAGTACAAGTGGGAGATTGTTAGGAATGTCCTGAAATCACACTTGTATTCACTTCAGTGATAGTTGTGAAGTCGAGATTAGACATTCATATGATACTAGGTGGTCATTACGTTTTGCTAGAAGCCGCTTATGATCTATGAGTTATGAACTCATTACTTGTATTATATAATCCTACAGGGTCACACACCTAAGCAAATAGGATTCACTTTATAAGGGAATGATCATTAATGTAATGATCTAGATGATGTGTATTTGATACACATTATAAATATGTTTTAAAGGCAGCGTCGATCGACACTATAGTAGTGTCGATCGACACGAGGGTTTAACCAAAATAAGATTTTGGTTTAATAACTTAATTGATTTTGAATCGGTTCAGGATCAATTAGGTTTTCTCCAGGACCTATATAAAGGAGATATAGGTCACGACTGTTGGGAATGTCCTGAAATCACACTTGTATTAACTCTAATGATAGTTGTACTGTCGAGATTAGACATTCATGTAATACTAGGTGATCATTACGTTTTGCTAGAAGCCAATGATGATCTATGAGTTATAAACTCATTGCTAGTATTATATGATCCTACAAGGTCACACACCTAAGCAAATTGGATTCGCTTTATGGGAATAATCATTAAGGTAATGATCTAAATGATGTGCATTTGATGCACATTATTTTGGTGTTTTAAAAGATGTGTCGATCGACACCATGAGGTGGTGTCGATCGACACGTGCTGCTGACCGAAATAAAGATTTCGGTTTAATGACTTAATTGATTCTGAATCGGTTCAGATCAATTAGGTTTTCTCCAGGGCCTATATAAGGAGTCATATAGGCACGACCTGGATGAAGGGTTTTGAGAGAAAACTATCAGCAGCCACCAGAGAAACACAGAATTTCCCAGAAAGATCCGATCTACCGGCACTAGCATCCCGGCGGATTCCAATTCGTGTGCGTGTGGACTAGCAGTAGAGGCACTACGGTTGAAGTGCTGAGAATCTCGAATTCCCTGAAACAATTCCGCTGCAAACTCCAGGTATATTCGAGATCCGTTCATCGTTTCTAAAGTTTACAAACCCTAGATCCTAGGATTAAGAATTGCGCTTAGGTTGATTAATAGAGATAATCTGGTAAAACCTGAACGAATTCCTTCAGTGGTATCAGAGCGTTAGGGTGTAACTAGTGATCTGTATGAACTGAATTCGGATTTGATCGTTTTTTTTACGAAGAACCGGTTCAATTTGCTCAAATCGTTTTCGTGAAAATTGCTCAAATCGTGAAAGAAACCTAGTGGTGTCGATCGACACTACCGTAGTGTCGATCGACACCTCTGCCTCTGCCTTGCGATCGATGAACCGGTTCAATTGGATTGAATCGGTTATCGTGCTCGGTTAACAGATCGATTAAACCGAATGTCGGTTTAATGCGGTTTGGTTGGCGTTGATCGACACTAATGTAGTATCGATCGACACCGACCGGTAATCGACCCGGTTCAATTTGATTGACCGGTTATCGATCCGGTTCAATTGGATTGACCGGTTATCGAGAATTAAACCTGGTTAGTCTGTGTCGATCGACACTAATGTAGTATCGATCGACACGAACCGGTTATTGAAATTCTGTGTCAGTTATCGAATCCGGTTCAATTGGATTGATCGGTTTTCGATGAACTGTGACAGAAGAGTAAGTGTCGATCGACACTAAGGTAGTGTCGATCGACAGCTTACACAGATTGATGGTTAGTGAACCTGAAATCAAATAACCGAACCGGATTTAATGAGATTGGGTTCCTGAATGCATATATGATATGTATTGAGGATTAAATGTTCAGTTCCTCGACTAAAATCAAGTGTTCTGGATGTCTTTCCGATCTTGTCAGCTGTTAATGCTCATTTCATTATGTGATAGGCTTGCAGTGCAAGGTATCTGTAGTGACATGAGTGAGGCAGTAGGTAATTGAGTTGATGGGCTTGCAGTGCATGGCATCAACTATTACATGACAGAAGAGATTGGTTTACTTGAATGGGCTATCAGAAGTTCTGGGCCCAGAGACATCAGGTGGTTAGAACATAAGATGTTTTATCCACAACCAAGAATCATATTGGATATGATTAGCAAAGTGTTGCTTACCTGTATAGCTATAATTCGAGTAACAGCCAGTGGCTCACTCGGATTTTAGTGAAACATGGATCTTGGAACATTATATTCTTTAGAGGAAACTTAGTTTGAATATAATGCGAGTTTTCTTAATAGTTAAGTTTACTCTTTTATTGAACATCAAAACTAACCCTCTACCTCTTTTGTTTCAGCTATGTCAAGCTCTAACAACACATTCTCCTTGAGATCCGTCCTTGAGAAGGACAAGCTTAATGGATATAACTTTCTGGAATGGTATCGGAACCTGAGAATTGTTCTCAGGCAGGAGAAAAGGGACTATGTCCTTGATAAGGTTCTCCCTGAGAAATACCGTGCCAATGCCCCGCAGACAGAAAAGAATGCTTGGGATAAGCATTCGAATGATGTGGTCGATGTGACTTGTCTGATGCTGGCTACCATGAACTCAGATTTGCAGAAGCAATATGAGAACGTGGCGTCGCCCATCGAGATAATCATTGGCCTGAAAGCGATGTTTCAGGAGCAGGCTCGAACTGAGAGATACCAGACGGTTAAATCTCTAGTTGAGTGCAAGGTACCAAGTGATGCTCCAGTGAGTCCCCACGTCATAAAGATGATGGGTTATATTGATAACTTGGGGAAACTGGACTGTCCCATTAGCCAAGAGTTGGCTACTGACATCATACTGCAGTCACTGCTGCCAAGCTATGATACGTTCATTATGAACTATAACATGAACAGCTTGACGAAGACGTTGACTGAGTTACATGGCATGCTCAAGACAGCTGAGCCAAACATTAAGAAGGGTGCCCCTAATGTGCTTATGGTACAAGGGGGGAAAAAGTTTAAGAAACCCGGCAAGGGCAAAGGAAAGGGCAAGGCTGTCCAGGTTATGAACCAGGACAATCATGCGCCTCCTCCGAAGCCCAGAGTTGGCCCTTCTGATGTTGATAAGTGCCATTTCTGCAATGAGTCTGGGCATTGGAAGAGAAACTGCAAGAAATTCCTGGATGGTCTGAAGAACAAGAAGAAGACGTACGAGACGACTTCTCCAGGTATTTATGTTATTGAAGTAAATGTTACTTCTACAGGTTCTACCTCATGGGTATTAGATACCGGCTGTGGTGCTCACATTTGTACTAATGTGCAGGCACTAAGCAATAGGAGGAAGCTGAAGAAAGGACAAGTGGAGCTGCGAGTCGGGAATGGAGCAAAGGTTGATGCGTTAGCTGTGGGCACTTATCATTTGTCTTTGCCTTCGGGCTTGGTTTTAGAATTAAACAATAGCTATTATGTACATGCGATAAGCAGAAACATCATTTCTGTTTCCTGTTTGGATTTAGAAGGATTTGATTTTTCTATTAAGAATAAATGTTGTTCTTTTAATCGTGATTGTATGTTTTATGGTAGCGGCCCATTAGAGAATGGGCTTTACATTTTAAACCAATTAATACCCGATTATAACATAAATACTAAGCGGTTTAAGTCTAATGACGAAAACCCAACCTTTCTCTGGCACTGTCGTTTGGGCCACATAAACGAGAAACGCATACAGAAGCTCCATAGTGATGGGCTTTTGGGCTCATTTGATTATGAATCATGTGAGAAATGTGAATCTTGTTTAATGGGCAAAATGGCAAAGGCTCCTTTCAATAAACCAAATGAACGGGCCAGTGACTTATTGGGCCTTATACATACAGATGTATGCGGCCCAATGAGCACAAGTGCTAGAGGAAACTATCAATACTTCATTACCTTTACTGATGATTTCAGTAGGTATGGCTATGTCTATCTTATGAGACACAAGTGAGAATCCTTTGAGAAATTTAAGGAGTTCCAGAATGAAGTAGAGAACCAACTTGGCAAACGTATTAAAGCTCTTCGATCAGATCGTGGAGGAGAATACTTAAGTCAAGAGTTCAGTGATCATCTGAGAGAGTGTGGAATTGTTTCACAGCTCACTCCTCCTGGAACACCCCAATGGAATAGAGTTTCCGAGAGGAGGAATCGGACCCTATTGGATATGGTTCGATCAATGATGAGTCACACAGACCTTTCATTATCCTTTTGGGGATACGCTCTAGAAACGTCTGCGTTTACACTAAACAGAGTCCCATCAAAATCAGTTGCAAAGACACCACATGAGATGTGGACTGGAGATGTTCCAAGTTTGTCTTTTCTGAAAATTTGGGGTTGTGAAGCTTATGTAAAACGGTTAATAACCGATAAGCTCGCACCCAAATCTGATAAGTGCTTTTTCGTTGGGTATCCTAAGGGAACCAAGGCGAACTACTTTTACAACCGTTCTGAGAACAAAGTGTTTGTTGCTCGGGATTGTACTTTCCTTGAAAGAGAGTTTCTTCACAAGAAGAATAGTGAGGGTAAAGTACTACTCGAAGAAGTTCGAGAATCACAGGAACCTGCTCAACCGAATGAGGAAGAGCAGCAGGTGGAACCACAAGGAGTTGTGGAACCAGCACCTGTGATGCCAGAAGTTCGCAGATCCGGAAGGATTCGTCACGAACCCGAGAGATACTACGGTTTTCTCGTGAATGATTGTCATGAACTATTGATCATTGACAGTGACGAACCTGCGAATTTCAAAGAAGCAATGTTGGGCCCTGACTCCGAAAAGTGGCTTGGAGCCGCTAGATCCGAAATGGGATCCATGTCAGAAAACCAAGTATGGTACTTGGTAGATTTACCCGATGGTGTAAGACCCATTGAGTGTAAATGGATCTTCAAGAAGAAGATTGACGTGGATGGGAATATCCAGATATTCAAAGCTAGATTGGTGGCTAAAGGTTTTAAGCAAATTCATGGTATTGTCTATGATGAGACCTATTCCCCAGTCGCTATGCTTAAGTCCATTCGGATACTCCTAGCAACTGCCGCTTATTATGATTATGAGATATGGCAGATGGATGTGAAAACAGCTTTCCTTAACGGAATTCTGGAAGAGGATGTGTACATGACACAACCTAAAGGATTCACTGATCCAAAGATTGCTGGGAAAGTATGCAAGCTTCATCGATCCATTTATGGATTGAAGCAAACATCAAGGAGTTGGAATCTTCGTTTTGATGAAGCGGTCAAAAAGTTTGACTTCGTCAAAAACGAAAAAGAACCATGTGTATACAAGAAGACTAGTGGGAGCGGAGTTGCATTTCTCGTACTGTATGTAGACGACATACTTCTTCTCGGAAATGACGTTCCATTGCTTCAGTCAGTTAAGACTTGGCTTGGAAGTTGTTTTTCCATGAAAGACATGGGTGAAGCCGCGTACATTCTTGGAATAAGAATCTATAGAGATAGATTAAATAGGCTTATTGGATTGTGCCAAGATACTTATATAGATAAGGTCTTGCACAGATTCAGTATGCAGGATTCTAAGAAAGGTTTCACGCCTATGTTACATGGCGTTACTCTTAGTAAGAAGCAGTGTCCTTCGACACAAGCTGAGCGGGAGCAAATGAATAGAATTTCTTTTACTTCGGCAGTAGGATCTATTATGTATGCCATGCTCTGTACTCGTCCAGATATTGCTTGTGCCTTAAGCATGACGAGTAGATACCAATCTGATCCAGGTGAGTGTCACTGGACAGCAGTCAAGAATATCCTCAAGTATTTGAGAAATACTAAGGATAAGTTCTTGGTATATGGAGGATGTGATGAGCTAGTCATAAGTGGATTCACGGATGCAAGTTTTCAGACGGACAGAGACGATTTCCGGTCTCAGTCTGGTTATGTCTTTTGTCTGAATGGCGGTGCAGTCAGTTGGAAAAGTTCCAAGCAGAGCACCGTAGCTGATTCCACTACTGAGGCTGAATACATTGCTGCTTCGGAACCAGCAAAGGAAGCTGTTTGGATCAAGAAGTTCGTGTCTGAACTTGGTGTGGTTCCTAGTATCTTAGAACTTGTAGCATTGTATTGTGACAACAATGGAGCAATTGCTCAGGCAAAGGAACCAAGATCTCACCAGAAATCCAAACACATAGAGAGGAGATATCACCTGATTCGTGATATAATAAATAGAGGAGACGTGAAGATCAGCAGAGTTCCCACGGATGAGAATGTTGCTGATCCTCTGACCAAGCCCCTCCCGCGACCTAAGCACGAGAGTCATACTACTGCTATAGGACTAAAGGAAATTAAGATGTGATCTTGATTTTAGTGGGAGTTGTCTTGTTTTAAGTTATGGTTTTGATGTCATTGTAATCATACTTTGATGATTTTAATGAAATTTGATTTCAGCTTTATTTAAATGTGTTTAAATGATAGTCCCAAAATAATCTGTGACATTCTATAGGTCATCAAGTTGAGGACTTGATCATGAAACCCTATGAGAAATAAATGACATAGATTATATTTGTCCCTGGTCGAGGTTGTTAATGTGGGACACCAACAACCGCGCGAGACTAGCATGTGAGGTGACTGATGACTAAGTTTCATGGGGTCATTAATAAGAGTATTAAAGTCAATCACATAGATATATGTTAGAGAACATATGATCGGACATGACCCGCTGATGAGAACTTTACAGGAAATTAGGTGTCATGAGAGATTCTCATAACGACTATAGAGTATAATCCTTAGACCTGAGTTAATCATGATTTCTTACATATGAATTGGTCCACTTTGACTTTGTCAAACGTTATCCGTAACAGGTGACTATAAAGGCATTGATTGGGTGTATCATGAAGTGTGTGAAGGAACAGGGATGGAACAAGATGGGATTTGTCCCTTTTGTAAAACAGGAGATAAATATCTCAGGGCCCATCGAAGATTTGATACTAAGAAATGTGTGGCCGCACTCAAACGAGCTGAATGTCAGTCGTTTGTCTTGTTAGTATAAATCGGAGTTCGATGATTATGATTTTGGTTGATTAAGGATGACACGGTTCTTGCCTTATGCCAGATCGAGATATAGCAACGAAGGGATTATTGGAATGGTTGATTCCAGTACAAGTGGGAGATTGTTGGGAATGTCCTGAAATCACACTTGTATTAACTCTAATGATAGTTGTACTGTCGAGATTAGACATTCATGTAATACTAGGTGATCATTACGTTTTGCTAGAAGCCAATGATGATCTATGAGTTATGAACTCATTGCTAGTATTATATGATCCTAGAGGGTCACACACCTAAGCAAATTGGATTCGCTTTATGGGAATAATCATTAAGGTAATGATCTAAATGATGTGCATTTGATGCACATTATTTTGGTGTTTTAAAAGATGTGTCGATCGACACCACCTCATGGTGTCGATCGACACGTGCTGCTGACCGAAATAAAGATTTCGGTTTAATGACTTAATTGATTCTGAATCGGTTCAGATCAATTAGGTTTTCTCCAGGGCCTATATAAGGAGTCATATAGGCACGACCTGGATGAAGGGTTTTGAGAGAAAACTATCAGCAGCCACCAGAGAAACACAGAATTTCCCAGAAAGATCCGATCTACCGGCACTAGCATCCCGGCGGATTCCAATTCGTGTGCGTGTGGACTAGCAGTAGAGGCACTACGGTTGAAGTGCTGAGAATCTCGAATTCCCTGAAACAATTCCGCTGCAAACTCCAGGTATATTCGAGATCCGTTCATCGTTTCTAAAGTTTACAAACCCTAGATCCTAGGATTGAGAATTGCGCTTAGGTTGATTAATAGAGATTAATCTGGCAAAACCTGAACGAATTCCTTCAACGACTTGGTGTGAGAGAGAGTTTTCGAGAAAACCCTATTGATAGCCGCCTTTGAGAATTCCCTGAAAGATCCGATTCCAGGCACTAGCATCCCTGCGGATTCCTATTTGTGTGCGTGTGGACTATCGGTAGAGGCACTGCATTTGAAGTGCTGTAGATCTCGAATCCCAGATCAAATCTTCGCTGTAAACTCCAGGTATATTCGAGATCCGTTTCATCAGATTTAATGTTTACAAACCCTAGATCCTAGGAAAAGGAATTGCATCTAGGTTGGTTAAATAGAGATTAATCCGGTAAAACCTGTATGAATTCCTACAATTAAAACCTATGGCGATGCATCTGGTCAACAATTAAACCCCAACAAATCATCTTTATTTTTTGGGAATAGAGTTGATCATCAAATCAAAAGAGAAATCAAGAGAGTCATCGGCATAACAAGCAAAGGAGGTATGGGCATGACCTAGGACTACTAGAACATATATGTGGCTCAAAGAAAAAAGTATTCGCCTTTGTTCAAGATTGACTTAACAATCGTATAAACACTTGGTCTGCAAATGAATATCGTATAAAATGAATTTGGAGAGAGAAACGAGGAGGCCAAAATAAAAGTATCTTGTGACGAAATTAGGGTTATAAAGAGCATGAGCGGCTTTGCAAATGTATGAATTTCGGTGAGTGGCGATAACCGTAAGAAGAAGAGGGAGGCGGAGATGGGGCGTGAGAATAGCAGTTAGATCAGGAACCGGTGGTTGTATGTGGTGAAAAGAATCCTTGAGACAGAGGGAGAGGGAGCCTATCCATAAGAAGTGGCGTGATCGTCCGCCTAGTTGTTCACATGATCTTGATAAGGCTGAGGATGACAAAAACGAGATTCTGGAGGATCTTGGTAAGTATCCAATGTTGTTGTGGGGTGAGAGTAGCTGGAACAAGAAGAAGAGCCGTAAGGCTAAGAGAATCCGTAACAAGAAGAAGAGAGAGCGTATCCGTAAGGAGGAGATACAATTGGATCCCCCGCCTAGTTGTTCTCATGATCTTGGTAAGGAGAGGGACGAGGAGATACCATTGGATCTGTAGGGGTCAAATCTCCCCTAGAATAATCGATAAGCCCAAAACGACGTCGTATTTCGCCAATCGGTCCAACGGTCAAAGTCCAGAAGATAGAGGCCCATTAGCGGCCCATCACTGTTTGCCTCAACCAAGTTGTATTTCTATAAATAAGCATGTACCCCCCTCATTTGAGGGGATCCGATTTTTCTAAATAATAATAAGACAAATAATAGCTCTGATCTTGATAACTAAGAACTTCAAAGAACCCTAATTAATTCGCAATCTTCTCTAAGTGTTTGAAACCCTAAAGAAGCTCTAATTCGAAGAATCTTCACAAATTCTATTGTGCAATAATTCCAGCTCGCACAATTTGGCGCTAGAAGGAGGGGGGTCTACTCGCAACACTAGCTTTATACACGAAACAAACGCTTAGACAAATTCGCCAAAATGTCAATAACGAACCCGCAATCTCCAGCAACCGAAGGTGGTACAGATCCAAGGGAGGTCGCCGAGAGTAGGCAGGCAAACGCAAGCAGCCAGTTCGCATTGGAGGCGGAAGCGGGCAGATCTGTCCCTACAGGAAACCAAGCGAACGCCATTACCAACTCGGCCGACCCGACAACACCGGCCACTTTCGATCAGCTCAAAGCAATGCTCGAGCAGTTGCTCAAGCAATCGCAGAACTAGGAAACTATCAACAGCAACCTTACCGCCGAGATCAAAGCGTTGTCAACAGCTCGTCAGTCTCAAGGCCTACCTCACAATGCTATACGTCGCATCACCCCGATCGCTCTTAACTTCTCACCAGCGGCCTCGCCTTCAGCTCGCGGGGCTCGCGAAGATCATACGCCTCTCAGAGATGGGGCCGTCCTCGTCACAAATGCAACTGGAAGTGTAGTTGCAGTCGCGGATGATCTAGAAGGACGCGAATTCGGAAACACTCGACCCAGTCGGCCTACCAGTCGCGTCCAAAGTCGGGATGAGGGCAAAATCGCAGAGAATACGCGATGGATGGAGCAGGCCGAAGCCCCGACCAATACCGGAGCAATTGCTTCGCAGCAAAGGGAAATGGACGAGCTGAAAGACATCATGCAGCAGACAGCTCGTGATCTTAAGGATATGAGGTCACAGGTCCATCGCGCCATCAGCAAGGCGCCAGAAATCGACCGCATCCTCGAAGAAGCTCGCACTACTCCTTTTACCGCACGAATAACGAAGGCGCATCTATCCGATCCGGGAAGCTCAAGCTTCCAATTTATGATGGAAAGGACGACCCCACAGAGCACATTAGGGCTTTCTCAATCGCTATGGGGCGAGCCAATTTCTGACTCGACGAAATCGACGTTGGTTGCTGCCTCCTCTTCGTGGAGCACCTCAAGGGGGCAGCTCTCTATTGGTTCACGGGAAAGAAGAAGAATTCAATCGACAGCTTCGTGCAGCTCTCTGAAGCGTTCCTAAGGCAGTACGCGATCTTAATCAAGCGCAGGACGTCCAAGGCTGATCTCTACACCATTTCGCAAGCGGCTAGCGAACCCTTGGGAGTTTTCATCGAACGCTTTAAGGCGATGTTTACTCAGGTGAAGGGGATTGACGACCAGTCCGCACTGAGCGCGCTTCGAAACGCCATGTGGTACGACTCGGATTTCTGAAAGGAGATGACGATCAACAAGCCCTCGTCTATTCAGGATGCTCTTCATCGCGCCAATGGCTTCGCAAAAAGCGAGGATGAAACCAGAGCATTGGGCCAGAAGTACGGGAAGGCCAAAGTTCCCAATCCGCGAGAAGCCCCAGCTACAACAAAGAAGAAGCCAGGCAACTTCGTGCAGCACGAGGGAGGTTTTAAGGGTGCCCATAACTACCAGGTTGACTCGCCCGGCTTCGGTCGAGGAAAGGGGCGAGGTCGCGGAAATGGCACTCGCTTTACGACGAATCCGCATATTGCGACTTGCAAAATGGTCGGAAATTCGACGGCTAACTGCCGTGTGCTCGGTATGTGTCTCGCAACCAAGCTAGCCACCGGAGATCTCAGAGGAAATATAAGTGTTAACGATGCAAGAGAAGGAGACAGTCAGTCTGCGGACAATTGCAAGAATAACAAACGGGACAGGCGGAATAACGACGAGGTCCACCTCGCCGGCAAAACAATTGTGATGGCCAAAGCGGCTCGAAACAAAAAGTCTGCAACATGATCATGGGCAGCTCGCGCTATTGTTCAAATACAATCTCGTCAATAAAGGCCTATCAAAGACAAGCTGAGGTAGGAGTGAACAAACCCATGCCGTCCAAGTTCCCAAACGATGTCATCCAGTTCGAAGAAAATGAGATCGATGATATCGACGAACCTCACGACGACCCGCTTGTCATCCGACTCGCCGTCGCAGGATGGGACACGGGTCGTGTTTTGATCGATACTGGAAGCACAGTCGACATCATTTTCATTGATGCTCTCAAGCGTATGGAGATCGACCTTACTCAAGTCGAATCCTATCCCAAACCTTTGACCGGATTCAATGGCGAGACGACAATGACACTCGGAACGATCAAACTTCCAGTATGTGCGGAAGGCTTAACAAAAATAGTGGAATTCGCGATATCAAACAACCCGGCTATTTACAACGTGATAATGGGAACCCCTAGGCTCAATTCGATGCGTGCCGTCGCCTCGACGTACCATCTCTGCCTTAAGTTTCCAACAAAACTCGGGATCAAAACAATCAGAGAGAGTCAGTCGGCGTCGCATTCTTGCTTCATGACCGCGCACAAACTTAGGAATCAGGCGACAGTGCCCATTCCGAGGATGCGGCGAAAAAGCTCAAAACGGGCAGGGAGCCCGTCAAGGAAATTTTGCACGTTTTGTAGCAACTACAGATCGCGGAAGCCGCCGAAGAGGAATGTACGGGTCCGACATGCGAACCCGTCATATCGGTTTGCATTGACGACGAGTTCCCGGATAAGTGCATGGAGATTGGCGCAATGCTTGATGAAATCGTCAGGCTCGAACTCGTCAGCTTCCTTAAGAGGAACGTTAGCACTTTCGCATGGGCCGCAGAGGATATGCCCGGGATCGATATCGGCATCATCAGTCACGAGTTGAATGTAGACTCGACTTTCAAACCCATGAAATAGAAGCGAAGGCGTCTCGGGCCGGACAGAGCTCAAGCGGTAAACGACGAAGTAGAAAAACTCTTGCGAGCCGGTTCGATCGCCGAAGTCAGATATCCGGATTGGCTCGTAAATCCTGTCCTCCTAAAGAAGAAGAGTGGCAAGTGGCGAGTCTGTGTGCACTTCACGGATTTAAACAAAGCATGCCCAAAAGACAGTTTCCCTCTTCCTCATATCGACCGCCTCATCGAGTCGACATCCGGGAAAAAGGTGCTATCATTTATGGACGCGTTCTCTGGCTACAATCAAATTTTTATGCATACCGGCGATCGCGATAAAACATCTTTCATTACAGATCGCGGGATCTATTGCTCCAAGGTCATGCCATTCGGCCTTAAGAACGCTGGGGCTACTTATCAGCGATTGGTGAACAGGATGTTCGAAGGACTCCTCGGCAAGACAATGAAGGTCTACATAGACGATATGCTCGTCAAATCGCTCGAAGAAAAATACCATGCCGGCCACCTCGCAGAATGCTTTGCGCGACTAAACAAGTATAACATGAAGCTGAATCCGGTTAAGTGTCGTTTCGGCATAACATCAGGCTAGTTCCTCGGCTATATGGTTACTCGTCGCGGGATCGAAGCAAACCCGAAGTAAATCCATGCGCTCATCCAGATGGCCTCGCCTAAAACAAAAAGGGAAGTACAACGATTGACAGGGAGAGTCGCAGCATTGAACAGATTCATCTCGCGCTCTACTGAAAAATGCTTGCTTTTCTACGAAACGCTTAAGGATAAGAAGGGGCCAGCTCGACAGGCCTTCGAATGGACAGAAAAATGCGAAGAAGCCTTCCAGAGATTGAAGCAATATCTCGCGACTCCGCCTGTTTTGACCAAACCCGTAACTAGCGAACCGCTCTACCTTTACATTGCGGTCTCCGCTTCGGCAGTTAGTGGGGTTTTATTTCGCGAAGACGGCACAGAGCAGAAGCCTGTTTTCTATGTCACTAAATCCTTAACCGATGCAGAAACAAGATATCCCCTGACCGCAAATTAGCACTCGCGGTTATTACGTCGGCTCGCAAACTACGACCTTATTTCTAATCGCATTCGATCGTGCTTCTCAGTACCTTTCCGCTATGAGCTGTTCTCCACAGCCCAACTCAGCCTGGGCGACTCACAAAGTGGGCAATCGAATTAAGCGAGTTCGATATCGAGTATCGAAGTAGGACGACAATCAAAGCACAAGTCTTGGCCGATTTTCTAATCGAACTACCGGAGGCGACGGCCTCGTCAGAAAGCGATAATAAGCACTCATCCCAAATCTGGCAGTTACATGTCGACGGCTCGTCATCTAAGCATGGATCGGGAGTAGGCATTCGACTGTCGTCACCAGACGGAGAATCTCTTGAACAGTCATTCCGCCTTGGCTTCAGAGCATCGAACAATGAGGCAGAATATGAGGCCTTACTCGCGGGTCTTCGATTGGCTAAAGCTCTTAATATGACAAGGATAGAAGCCTTTTGCGACTCGCAACTCGTCGTGAATCAGTTCAACGCCGAATACGCAACAAAAGACGAACGCATGGAGGCATACCTCGCACTCGCCAAGACGTTGACGGCGAATTTTGAGTTCTTTACCTTAACAAGAATTCCTAGGGCTGAGAACTCGCAAGCAGATGCCCTCGCTTTACTCGGCTCATCGGCGCAGCCCGACAAAGATCTTCAAAGAATCGTCTTGGTTCAGTTCATCGAAAAGCCAAGTATCGAACTCGCCAGGGAAGTCAACGTACTGACGAGATCTCAGGGCGGATCCTAACAACAGCTCGCCCACTCGCCCATCGACAGATCCGATGGATCTCGACAAGTCCGACGTAGTCGGGGCAGACGAAACAACAGATGTAATGACAGAAAATAACAGGCTAGACCCTGGCAATACGAATTTTAACCGTGGTCTTCTCCCCGAACAGCTCGTTGAATTGCCAGAGGACGCTTACCCGAATAGTGAGGAGCCGCCATTCCCATTGACGAAATCGCCAACGCACGAAATCGCCAACATTCCCATTGACGACGAGACTACAGTTTATGGTTGTAATACTAAGTGGATTGCTGACATTCGCTGGTATCTTGCAGACGGCGAAGTGCCTGAAGACAAATGAGCGGCTCGCAAGCTAAAGGCGCAGTCATCGCGTTTCATTCCTTTCCACGGGGAAGTCTTCAAGTGGTGACTGTCTGGACCACTCCTCGTCTGCGTCGATGGTGAAGCAGCTCGCAAGATAATGCGCGAAGTTCATAGCAGATCCTGCGGAAACCATTCGGGAGGTCGCTCACTCGCCATCCGAATTAAACGACATGAATATTTCTGGCCAACAATGATAAAAGACTGCGAGTTGTTCGCTGCAAAATGCGAGAAATGTCAACGCCATGTATCATCCATCTACCTACGGAGTTTTTAAGCTCGGTCACCTCGCCTTATCCCTTCATGAGGTGGACATCATCGAACCGCTCCACCCATCTCGGCAGAAGCGATATCTGTTAGTCCTGACGGATTATTTTTCCAAGTGGATAGAGGCGGAGGCGTTCGGATCGATTAAGGACAAGCATGTCGAAAACTTCGTCTGGAAGAATATCATTTGTCGACACGGCGTGCCCTACGAGATAGTGACTGACAACGGTTCACAGTTCATCTCCAAGCAATTCAAACTTTTCTGCGACAAATGGAAGATAAGAGTCAGCAAGTCGACACCTCGCTGCCCACAAGGCAACGGTCATGCGGAGGCCTCGAACAAAACAGTTATTCACGGGCTTAAGGCTCGACTCGATGCTAAGAAGAGTCGTTGGGCAGATGAACTCGAATGCGTTTTATGGTCTTATCAAACAACAACTCGTCGCGCTACGGCCGAGATACCTTTCGTCCTCGTCTACTGAACAGAATGTGTAATTCCTCCCGAGGTCCATTTCCCAGGAGTTCGTCGATGATTGCTTCCCGAACAGGAAGGTCTTAATCATCTCCTCATGCTCGACGAACTCGACCTCATCAACGAAAGGCACGACCGAGCTCTTATAAAAATGACCGAATATCAAATTGCCGCGGCCAAGTATAACAACACTAAAGTGCGAGTTTGGCGTTTCCACGAAGGAGACCTCGTCCTTCGCCGGGTTTTTCAGAATACGGCCGAGATAAATGCCGGCAAGCTCGGCCCTCACTGGGAAGGACCTTACCAGATCACGAAGGTAGCATCTACGAAATCGCTAACATGAAAGGCGAGATGATCCCGCGTTCATGGAATGCGCGACATCTAAAGAAGTACTACTGCTAAAAAATGCTAAGTCATTTGACTTGAACTACGGCGCGACTAGATCCCTTCACAGGGTACGTAGGCAGCTCATTTTCGAACGAGTTCAGTTGCCCCCCAATTCGAAAAAAGGGGGGGAGTGGGTCCGTATATTCACACTCCCAATCACGGCGTAACAAATTAAGGTTGTTACAACTCGATCAATTCGCAAATGACTTAAATGTCTAAGCGCGAGAGTTGTCAAAACTCGATCAATTCGCTAACAAAAACGCGACAATTGTAACAACTCGATCAGCTCGTAAACGACTTAACGGTCTACACGCGACTCGATCAATTCGCAAACGACTTAAATGTCTAAACGCGACAGTTGTAACAACACGATCAGCTCGCTAAACGACTTAACGGTCTACACGCGACTCGATCAATTCGCTAACGACTTAAATGTCTAAACGCGATAGTTGTAACAACTCAATCAGCTCTTTAAACGACTTAACGGTCAACACGCGACTCGATCAATTCGCTATTGACTTAAATGTCTAAAAGCGACAGTTGTAACAACTCGATCAGCTCGCTAAACGACTTAAGGGTCTATACGCGACTCGATCAATTCGCAAACGACTTAAATGTCTAAACGCGACAGTTGTAACAACTCGATCAGCTCCCTAAACGACTTAATGGTCTACACGCGACTCGATCAATTCGCTAACGACTTAAATGTCTAAACGCGACAGTTGTAACAAGTCAATCAGCTCGTTAAACGACTTAACGGTCTACACGCGACTCGATCAATTCGCTAATGACTTAAATGTCTAAACACGACAGTTGTAACAACTCGATTAGCTCGCTAAACGACTTAACGGTCTATACGCGACTCGATCAATTCGCAAACGACTAAAATGTCTAAACGCGACAGTTGTAACAACTCGATCAGCTCGCTAAACAACTTAACCGTCTACACGCGACTCGATCAACTCGCAAACGACTTAAATGTCTACACGCGACTCGTCGTCATTACTGACCATAATGACGATCTAAAACACTTTATCGCGAAGTTAAACTATATATCCAAAGTGGATAAAGCGCGCAATATAAATTTAGAGTTCATCACTGGAGCGGATGTATTCAGTGGAATACGACCGTAAACCAGGATGTTCATCTCGCAAACCCAGTTATACTTAACACTGGTCGAACTTGGCAAACATAATCTAGTCAGAGATTATTATCGGGTAAGATATTCCACGGAATATCTATACTCCGAAATTTGCTTCAAGTAAACAAACTATAACAGGCCTATCTGACGAGCTATAACAGGCCTCGCCAAACATGGCAAATTTTGCGGCAACACTGTTAGTGTTTCGCCCTTAAGCATCTTAAAACCGCGTCGCCCTTAAGCGTCTAAAAACCGCATCGCCTCTAAGCGTCTTAAAACCGCATCGCATTTGAGCGTCTTAAAACCGCATGTGAGCTTCTAAGCAAGCCCTAACAGGTCTCGCCAAAAACGGCGAATCCCTTAAAAAGATAAAGCATGGCGCAATAAATCCAAATTTTTATAAAACATTTGGGTTCGGCCAACCAGGCAAATGTCACAGGTTTGATAAAGCCGTCCAGGCATCGAAACAAAAAACAAGTCTTAAAACTTAGCAAAACAAAAGGAAAAATCCTAAAAATCTATTGCAGTTTGGATTAGGCGACAGGCTCGCCTTCTTCGACTCCTTTATCCTTGATATGAGCATCAGCGCCAGCCGCACCCTCCAACTCACCACCTTCCTTTTCCATTTCAACGCTAGCCGGTGCGGAAGGTCCAGCCGAACTCGCAACATCTCCAGTCTTGGAATCCTTTTCCAGGGGAGTCGGCTCGCGCTGAAGTTTGGTTGCTACAGTTTGATCGGGATCAACAGTCTTGTCCGTCTCGCCCGACTCGCTGTCGGTCAACTCCTCGCTCGCGCTTCGCAGCCGCATACCCAAGGAGCCGTTGTTAGAGCCAGAAGCTACATTAATACTAACACACTTAGCGCTGATCTCTACTGGCGGAGAAACAACTATATCCGCTACATTAATGGGCACGACGTAATTCATACCTAGCGTTTTCCTCAACTCGGCGGCCATCTCGTCAAAGACATCATGAGCAGAGCCCAGCTTCGTCTTGCGTTCGACAAGGAGAGCACGCTCGGCTTTGGGATCAAAAGGCTCCTCAGCAGTGGCATCATCCATATCATCAAGAAGCTGGAGGTTAGAGTCCGCTTGCGAAAGATAAACCATGTTCCTAATCGGTTTTTTCATCAAGCGGCAGAATAACTCGTTTGCACGAGTCAGTTGAGACTGAACCTCGGCAGCCGCTGTTCGCCTCGCAGAAGAAGCAGCCTCCTCGATTGCCCTATCGCGACTCGCTTTCAGAGACAGCAGCACTGCCTCCAGTTTGGCATTTTTATCTTCGGCCTTCTTCTTTTCAAGACCGACTCGCTGAAGATGCTTCGCCATGTCGTCAGAGCCCTTCTTCTACGCATCGCGCTCGGCAGCTAGTGCGTTCATTTTGGCCGCGACTTGCTTCTTCTCGGTTTTTTCCTTCTCCTTGGCCTCGTCGATGAAAGCCTGCCTGGACCTCGCCTCCTGATCGTACGCGATGATCAGTCTGTTGAAATGCGTGGTAGCCTACAAAAGGGTCGAAGTATGAGAAAGGAAGCGAGACGAGACAAATGAAATAACTTAGATTTGCCTTGGCCTGACGAGACGAGAATTCTTTGTAGAGCTCGCTCTTCAGCAACATCTCCGGAATTGGAATGTTGTCGCCAGGGTATGTGATTTTGGCCATTAAGGTGGCCGCAGCAGATGGATCATCGTAGATCTCGACGGACCTATCAGATCGAAGAAGAGGCTCTTTCATTTGCAGAGTCGGCAGCTCGCGACGAATTTTCTTCGACTCGCCAGCTCTGCCTTTGCCTTTATCTGCAGCAGAGTGTTTTCGCTTCCGAGACAGCTGATGCTCGGACTCGACGGGCTCAGACTCGGCGGGCTCATCAGTAATAGTAATCGGCTGCGAAGGCATGACAGCCAAAGCAAGACTCGCGCCTGTCGCTGCCGCTTCGTCAGTTCGTGCAGCATGAACGTCTTCCTTGGCTACACTTCTCTCTGACGTTTCGGTGACAGAGGTAGTTTCTTTGCGAGTGGCCTTCTTTTTGACCTTCTCGGCTTCCTTTTTAGCCTTCCGGGCTTGCTTCTTGACAATGTCGCGGAAAGTTTGTCGTTCCGGCATAATTTCAAGATCTTCGGACTCGCTTTGATCAAACTTGTCTTGTTCATCGGTTAAGAAGGACTCGCGAGCTCGAGCAACTCTCCGAATGTGAAAGTGGCGATTCCAAAGACACTTCCGGGCCTTCAGCTTGTCGAAAAAGTCGTCAATTCCGGCAACAGGAGTGAATAGCGGTCTGCTAACTATAAAAACAAGTGAACACAAGGTCAATATAAAACATAAGAAGAGTGCAGTTCGTGCGGTAAACATCAAGAAAGTCTACTATACAAAGAAAAATTTCTTTCGCCAGCTATGGTCTTTGTTTGGGAAGTCGTCTAAAATCTTGTACATGGGTCGACTCGCCAAGTTATACAACCTCGTGCCGCTCGGGTCGGCATGCTTGCGAAACTCGAAGAAATTATGAAGATGACGAACTCCAATGGGTTCGCCACATTCGGCAGCTCGAGTCAAGAGCCCGACCAGCTAACAGACTCCCCTGGTGTTGATCTGAGCAAGTGCAATTCTATGGACCCGCATATACCGCACGATCAACGCTGAAATGGGGAATGTAAGGTAACAATCCCTAAACCAGCATTCATATGCAGTAAACATGCCGACTGGCGGGTTGTCTTCTTCCTGCTCGACAGTCGGCACAATCATCTCGACCGCATCGGGGATTCCGCATTCTGCGCAAAAGATATCCAGCGACTCCTCATCGCACCATGAAGAGCCTAGAGGCGGGTGTTCCTTTCCCCTCGACTTCTTTTTCTTAACGACTTCGGCAAGCCCGGATCCGATCCAGGCTTGCAATCTCTCTGCTTCTACGAGAGGATTGTATTCCCAAGCACATTCTTCGATCTTTACTCGAGGAGGCGGCTCGGCAGGGCTAAACGACTCGTCGCGGAGATGTGGAATTTCCACGACTAGCCTCTGCTCATCAATAGCAGAAGCCTCGCCAATTTGCGAAGGACGCGAGGTCCCAACTCCCACTTGGAAATCAGGTCGCGGAACTCGCATAGGTGAAGCAATCCCCCTCGTCTCGCGAGTTGGCCCTAAGACAGGGGAGGGATAAGAGAACAATTCGGCAAGAGGAGAATCACCACCAACTCGATCCTCTCGACTAGATGCACTCGTCTCCTCGCGATCAGACGTACTCGCGTTCTCGTATCCGCGAAACCGACCACAGCTTGAACTCGCATCAACGACCGATTCGCTGTTAGCAGAATATGCCCAGATCAGTTTTTCCTTCTCGGCGGGTTCGGCAGATCTCGCAAACTTAATCAAATTTGTTGACATGATTGTTGGATCAAAAATCGGACAGTTTTCTTCTCAAGAACACGGCGGCGGCGATGAAGAACACAGCGGTGGCGAAGTGATGGGACGGCAAAAAACTTAACGAAAACTTGAAAGAAAAACAGAGAAATGAGAGAGAGAGCAAACCTGTTTTCGGAGAAATGAGAATTATGGGAAGTATTTGAGGAGCATTACTCCTTGTAAAGGCATTTACGACGATTCGAGTTTCGGATGGGCCTCATTTTTAATTTTGGCCGAGAATCTGGGCTTAAAGTATAACAATTTCATAGGGAACCAGACCGACTTGCGATGCCTCAACTTCGTATTAGCTCAAAAGTGCGACTTCATGAGTTCACTTTCTCAGCAATTCTCCGCGATTACCATGATCTCGCAGTGGAGTTGATCAAGTCGCATCAAAATCAATTCGCGACTTCATCAAATCATTTCGCGACTTTATCTCCCTCAGATCAACTCGCGACTTCGTCTTCATCCAAATCGAATCGCGACTTCATCTTCCTCAGATCAACTCGCGACTTCGTCTTCGTCAAATCGAATCGCGACTTTATCTCCCTCAGATCTACTCGCTACTTCGTCTTCATCCAAATCGAATCGCGACTTCATCTTCCTCAGATCAACTCGCTTTCTTCGTCTTTGTCAAATCGAATCGCGACTTTATCTCCCTCAGATCAATTCGCGACTTCATCATATCAACTCGCGACTTCGTCTTCATCAAAATCGAATCGCGACTTCATCTCCCTCAAATCAACTCGCGACTTCGTCTTCATCCAAATCAAGTCGCGACTTTATCTCCCTCAGATCAACTCGCGACTTCGTCTTCATCAAAATCGAATAGCGACTTCATCTCCCTCAGATCAACTCGCGACTTCGTCTTCATCCAAATCGAATCGCGACTTCATCTTCCTCAGATCAACTCGCGACTTCATCTTCGTCAAATCGAATCGCGACTTTATCTCCCTCAGATCAACTCGCGACTTTGTCTTCATCAAAATCGAATCGCGACTTCATCTCCCTCAGATCAACTCGCGACTTAGTCTTCATCCAAATCGAATCGCGACTTCATCTTCCTCAGATCAACTCGCGACTTCGTCTTCGTCAAATCGAATCGCGACTTTATCTCCCTCAGATCAACTCGCGACTTCGTCTTCAACAAATCGAATCGCGACTTCATCTTCCTCAGATCGCCTCACGTCATCAACGACTCGCATCTTCAAAAGCAGCTCGCGTATTACGAGCTCGATCGACTCGCTCATAACGTCACACTTGGTCAACTCGCCAAAATTGGGTACAAATCATGTCATCTGGGCTCGGCAGCATCATCGTCAACACGTAAGCCATCTAAACGGAAATCGATTCCTCACTCGGACACCCTTACTTTAACATTTTTATTTATAAAACTGTTGAACTGGGGGGTTAACTGTAGGGGTCAAATCTCCCCTAGAAGAATCGATAAGCCCAAAACGACGTCGTATTTCGCCAATAATAAGACAAATAAGACAAATAATAATAATAAGACAAATAATAGCTCTGATCTTGATAACTAAGAACTTCTAAGAACCCTAATTAATTCGCAATCATCTCTAAGTGTTTGAAACCCTAAAGATTCTCTAATTCGAATAATCTTCACAAATTCTATTGTGCAATAATTCCAGCTCGCACAGGATATGTATCCTCTGTCATTGTATACTCCTCCTTCACATGACAAGGAGATACCATTGGATCCATTAATACGATGTGGTAATTATGGGTCTCATGATGCATATGTTTTTGGTAAGGATGAGACTGAGATAATCGACAATCTTGGCAAGCCTGAGGATGTCAAGGCAATCGATGTAAGTCTGTTCTAGGGTTTGTTCTATAAGCCCTAATTGCTATTTCTAGGGTTTTGATATGGCTGCTAATTGCTATTTGTCTTAGATCTTTGATTTTAGGAGGTGGTTGTATTATCGGATTATACACAGGGAGATAAAATGTCCCATCTTAGTGGAGCTTTATGCTGAGCTGGGCCTTCATCGTTACAATTTGTTGGAGGTAAAATTGTTATGGCCTAGTCTCCTCTCTTTTGCCCTTATTCATTTCTTCTTCTTCTTCTTGCTCAGGGGACCAATTTGCAATTTTATCGAGTACAAGGATTCTTGAAGGATGACTGGGCCTTCTATGGCCAATATACTATAAAATTGCTTGCACATGAACTTGCTTCAGCTTCCCCTGTGCGTTTCCAGACTCTTGTTGATGATGATGTACTAGGCGATAGTGAATTCGACGCCACATGACACATCGCCAGAGTTGAAAATTCAGGTTATTTTACTTGATGACTTTTCTTCAAACTTGTTTCTTTTGCTTATGTATTCTTCTCTGTCTTGTCTTGTCTATGTAGATAACGAATCTGTGACGCCTTTTGAGGATACTGAACGCCCCCCTGCTATGCCACTGCCTGTGTGGCCTTCAGTCTCTGATAGAGATCAGTTTTACGAGGTAACTAGCTAGATGAACCAAAATCAATTACATAGATGGTAATATAATTTCATTGACCAGCTATGCTTTCAATGTTTGCGTCTCAGTTGCAGAAATCAGAGTGGGAAGCAAAGGACTGCTGCATTCTTCTATACTTGAAACTTTCATTCTTTGCAACATCATCACTTAAGCACCTTCCCCAAGTAGGTTTCCTTTTTTTTTTTTTTTTTTATTATCAAGTGTCTTCTCTTAAAAAAAGGGGTTGTCTGAGTTAAGTGTGATTCTTCTCAGTTGTCGATGTCCCATTCTAACCCGTCTGCTCTGGAGATTGTAAATGTGGTGGTACAAACACCTGAAGAGCCAGAGCCGCCAAATGCAACAGTACTTGATCGGTTTATGAATGCAGTTTTCTACATAACATATGATCATGACTTGGGCAATGATGGGTTTTTTAGCAAACGCAGAGCTATCGTTAGAAGAACTGTGGATCTGTTTTCTAAACGCTTTTGCATCGGCGGCGGAATTCTTTACGACGACTTTGAGTATGAAGCTTTAGCAAAGAGGTGGCCATAAATTATCGCATGACTACTGGTATACATGCGATATGCGTCTTTTGTTTCCGGGATCTAAAGATGAAAATCAAGAACCTGTGCTTGTGTGTTATCATATCACTCTGGGCGTTTCTTATTTGGTTACAAGTAATTTAGATAATATAAACAGTTTGTTAGGCCTGATTCTGCCTTCTTTATGGCTTGCCAACCACTATGACAATATATTTTTCTATAAATCAGCAAGGATTTCAAATACATAAATTTTGGATTCTCTGTTCTTTTGAACCAAGTAATTCCCAAAGGTTTACATGATGAAAGTTTCAGCGACATGATTAAAGATTTGAACATCTCTTCAGGACTCTTACTAGCAATCTGGTCTTTCTTCATGAGCTTTGCAGATCGGTAAACGTTAATCCTGGAGGCTAGATTGAGCAGATTTCAGAGGCAGCCAAAACTACTGCTCTTTGGACCGATAAATGGAATCATCTAACAAGTCAAAACAAGTTGCGTAATGGGGACCAAAACACAGCTTTTATCCTCAAATTCGATCAGATCATCACTAATCCCTGTGGAGATGAGTCAGCTTGCAGCTAGAGAAGAAGAATGATGGGGAAATCCAGCAATCTCTTCAACGGGTAAACTTGTTTTTAGAAACGTAAATGGTAGCAAAACGTATGACTAGTTCGACTCATGAGAATAAGTAAACGATCAACTATATGAGTTTAATCTTGAGATATTAGAGTTTGACGCTTTTTACGAAAACAAGAATGAAAAGGTCTTCTAAATGTTTGATTTGGAGCAAAATGATTTGTTACTATATACTAAATGGTTTAGTAGATGATTTGACTCGTTTAAACGTAGAGGTTACTAAAACCAAAAACTTACGTCGGCAAAAAGCAAAGCCATGAGTAGTTTACAAGTCACTCTTGGAAACTTGAGTTTTACATAATTATTAAACACAACCATAATTAGTAAACAACATTTCCAACTTTATGCTTTATACTGAACAGTCCTCTGATCAGATCTTTCTTGACTCTTCAGTGCTGAAATACCAATAGCTGTGACTTCCTATTGCTTAATTAATAGGAACCGACAACTATATGATCACATCTTTCTTGACACAGACCACATCGGATTCCAGCTTTCTGCATGAACTGAAAATGTCATGCAGATTATTTAGATATACGAAACACTTAATAGTCTTAATTGAAACAAAACAAATAGAGAGTGGACCACTGAGCTTACAATCACTCATAGACAAACAGAGTTTCTTCTGTTTCATGAATCGACCATTTGGTGTAGTCATTCTGAGGCAAACAAAAACAAGATGTCGTTTGTTGGAAACAGGACTAAGAACTGAAATAATAATAAAGTTGAGACCAAATTCTGAAGAACCAAACAAACATACGTAATTCCAGGTGGCTTGTAAGGATACTCTGGAGGGAATTTGATCTTTCCATAGTGATATCCACCCAAGCTAGAAGTCCGGCCATGTCTTATACTCTGGAGGGAACTTGATCTTTTCCGTTTTTAACGACGACATCGGCGACCCAAGCTAGAAGTCCGGCCATGTCTTATCTCGCCTTCTTCTTCTTCTTCTTCGTCATCGTCTCTTTAGTCCGGACAATCGCAGAGCTAAACCGAAGCGGTTTGAAGATGAAGAATCCCCTTCGAAAGAGAGAAGGAAGAGAGATGGTTTTTCAGAGAAATTGTTTTTTTCCTGAATCGGTAAAAACAAAAACAACCGGTCCACTGACGGAAGGACACGTGCCTCGTGAGACGGTCTCTATAAGCTCGGACCCATTTTATTTATCAGATCCATTTTTCTTTTATTTTTGGGCTTACGAGACTCATTGAATCTCACCACTAAAAGTCTAAAACTGCTCTCCCCTTACTATTAAATGGAAAATAGGTTAAGTAAAAAAACTTAATTGTTATAATTTTAAAAATGATGAGAATTATTTTTAGCTTGGGTGTACATGATAATATCAAACATGAAAATGATGAGAATTTTACTATTTTGTGCATTTGGAATAAAAACGAGATTTGCTATTTTTATTCTGTATACGTTTGCAAAATCATTAAAATATTTTTAATATTTTTGTTTTTTTTGTGAGAACCAATTTAATTTTTTTTCAACATATAAGATTTTAAGATTTGATGCATTTAGAATAAACACAATAAGATTTTCCTATAAGCTCATTATGTTACAATTTAAAAAAAATTCTATTAAAAACATCACAAAATTACTTTGAACATTTGTTTTTGGGTTTTAGGAACTAATTAGGATATCCGATATATCTATTAAATAAAATCACACAATAATTTTTTTGTTAACATAATATCTAATAAAATCATAAAATATTAAATAAAATCACAAAATAATACACATTCTATTAATTATTATATGTATGATTGATCTACACAATAATTTATAGAACAAAAATTCTCTCATCTATTATCAAAATGTCGATCACACCAAAACAAAACTCTTCATTCATACTTTTTGACAATACTTTATAAATATTGTGAAGATATAATAATAATTTGTGTCATTAGAAGGGGTCAAATCATAATTCATGGAGGTAATCTTCATATGACTATAAATTATTACTTTCTACCGTATTATTGAATTGAAGTAAACTTACTCTGAAAAAAAACTTACTATGACTAAATTATATAGCACTTTTGAATTGTTAAAAATAACTTCAGGTAATCAAACTTGAAGATGTACCAAATCATTATTTGAGAATAAAGACTGATGTTTCTATCATGTGTCTTCCTACATTTATCCCTACATTTATTCAAAAGAAGGTTATGTAGTGCTATAGGTTTATTATTATTCAACTAGAGTACTATGTGACTTAAGGTAGAATCATAACAAAAAATAATAAACAAAACAACAAAGTTTTAATTTTTAGTCTTTAGGATGTTTGTCATTCCATCATAAAAAATAAAAAAATCTTTTCATAATGCATTTCCAATGATTTGGATTAAAAATCATAATTACCGACAAAGAAAGAAAAATACATAAGAAAATAATGAATATTGTCTATAGGAAAATATTTCAAAACTTTACGAAAAATGTTCAGTATAGATTAATTGTGATTATGTCTTGGTTTAGCGAGGTTTTAGCTGGTATAAACACTTGTATTGTAATCTGGTTATGGAATAAGTTAACCGAAATCATTTAGAAAAATCTCTTTGTTCATGTACACTTGTATTGTATACAATAAGTTAATCGATACAACATTTTGGTCAAAAGATCTCGACGATCCTCATGTTGCAATGTCGAAGCATGAACAAAGATGATAACCGGTGGACATTATCAAAATCGTTAAGAAGGAATGGGCGGATTGGTTCTTGCCAAGAACTTCTTGGCCAATACCGCACGGCTACATCAGTTTATGTTAGATAGATAGCCACAGTTCAGATTGCTTTTCGGACTAGGTTCATGTATTTTCAGATAGTAGCCACAGTTCAGAGTCCATTAATACTCTTTTAACTGAATTTTTATTTAGTGAACAAATGATTAGCCACAGTTCAGAGTCCTATTTCTTTGTGTAACTTTTTGTTTTTGTTTTGATCTGTAGCCGTTCAAACTTTCCGTACCAAATAACCTTGGACAACGGTTTTGTATCAACATAAACAGAGTACGAAGAAGAATTACATGTCCGACGATTAAAACATGTTTGTGTTCCTCGTAACTACTAGTAAATCTCACACTAGCATTAAATACACTTGGAAGTTTAGACGTTCATTTCGATCTTTTTTCAAAGAATACAAGTTGGTATCAAACATATACAGAGTAAAACGCATAGATATATAAGATATCTCACAAAAACAAAAGAGCAACCCAAAAAAAGAAGTGGAAAAAAGAAGAAGACAATATGCTCATCGTAAGCTACCCACCCAGGGTTTGTATCTAGTAAAGCCAAATGAAGTCCTTAGTAAGTTGATTATGGTTTCACTTGTGTTTAGCACATCTAATCTTCTGATCTCATACCCAAATCCTTACCTCATTCATTATTTTGTTTGTTTTTCTGGCAGCAGAAACCTAATCACTCAGGTCTAGCTTCCTCAAGGTCTCCATGGTGCTGGTGGCGGCGGTGGAGTCGGGAACAAGGGAGGAACGGCTGAGAAAATAGTGTTTTTGTCTATAGTACCAGCGGTGTCTTCGTCACCCGACAATGCCACGAGAGCTGCAACAAGACCAGCATTTCCAGCAAGAGTCGGTTCAGTGTAATTGTAGTTCATACGGACATCGCGGAACCCATCATGCTTGTCAGGACCAGCAACCATGGCTCCTTCTATTGTGTTTGGGTTTGGTTTCTTGCTGTCTCTCCATTTCCATCCTCCTTTGCAGTTGTATTTGACTTTGTTCTTAGGAATTGAAGCTCCTCTGTGATGCACGCGTCTCGGGTATCGTGGACCATAACCCACCAGATAACTCATTTTCCGAGGATTTTTACCGAGTATATAATCAATCTGCAAAAACAAAGCTAGGCTAAGTAACTCCATTTCTTGTTTTTATGTAAACCCCTGTGGGAAAAACTCAACAAATGCCACTATTGATAATAAAAAAAAAAGAGTTATTCAGGTGAGATAATCTTGGGTTAAAAGTGTTATTTTTGGACATTTCCTATGATCACCACTTGTATAAAGAGAAAAGCTCACGACGCATTACCTGGGTTCTTGCAAACTCGCGTAGGACTTTGGTTGAATAGAAATTAGGTCCACAGTACCATCCAGGAGTATCAGCAGCATCCAGATAATCACTGTATAATGTAGCTAAGAAAGCTGCATTTGCAGCATACTGCAGAGGTTGTGGGTCTCCATGATTCAACTCTATCAAACCTCCTGCACATATACCAACATTTGCATTTTTAGATTTCCAGAACATGAGTTGAAGTTTCATTAGATGTAGGGATTAAAAACCGCAGATAACTCACCCTTGGTTCTGTTGAACTTGTTGAAATACGGCAAGTATGAGCACATGACTATGCTAGTCTGATTGTGGAATGTCCTTAGAATTTCTTCATATGGATATCCAGGACTAAGAAACAATCTCAACCGGCTCAACAGCAACTACAAAAACCACATGGATTCAAAAGAGTCAGAAGCAGTTTAATTAAAGCAAATGACACGGTAACTAGTGTTTGTAGACTGACCTGGGCGCCTGCAAGTTTGTTGTCCCAGCTAAATACACCATAGAAAGGACCACCCCAGAAGGCACCAGCATGCTTGGCCATGGTTGGTTTGGTGATTAGATCAAGATAGGTTACATTTCCTGTAGCGTAGTACAACCAAGCACCACCCCAAATAAACTCATCCCAATACATACTTGAATTGTAGAACTTGCTAGATTCCGCAGTCCCTGCACTGTATCTCCCTCTCCGTGTCCTTCCAAACTGGTACACCGTCTTAGCGCCATGGACAAGCTTTTTAGAATATTCTTTATTGTCCTTGAAGACAATAGATGCTGAAGCCAACGCAGCCGCCATCTCAGCAGCGAGATCCGAGCAGCCGCCATTACAAGTAGTCACAGGCCTTTCATAGTCCATATCCTCAGGCCTCATCCAGCAGAAATGATCATTAGGATCTGTACTCCCTTCGTCGGTCTTCCCAGATCCAACCTGTGTTAAACATCTGATAAGCAACCAAACAACACAACAACCAAAAGAAACCCATTTGAGAAAAAGCAAAGATCTCCTAATACCTGAGACACAAGATCATCGATTGAATCGGCAGTACTATTGAAGGTCTTGAGGAAATAATCAGTTCCCCATTTGATGAGTTCCTTAACATGAGCCAACTCCCCTGCAGCTTCGAATTTGGCACTGTATTCAATAACACTCCAACTCAACATGGTCATAGCATAAGCCATGGGGAAATTGAACTTGATCGCATCTCCAGCATCATAATAACCTCCCACCAAATCTTTATAGAAGCTCCCTGGACTTCCTTTCCCATCTTGAAGCCCAGAGTTACCTCTCCATGATACATTATTGTGCCTTGGCAATTTACCAGCTGAATTTCAAACCAAATCATATCATCAAACTTTCTATAAACCTATGAATCGAGTTATACAGAATCGAAATCTAGGACTTACATCGCTGAGCATTGAAGAACTTGAGAGCTTTGTGAAGAGCGAGTGTATAATTGTCAGGCGGAGGATGCTTGTGGTGGTGGCGCGGTACGGTTTTGACGATCAAGGTGATGAATCCGGCGATTAACGCGGCGGCGACAATAGTACCGACGGTCCAGACGAAGATCTTGCGGCTGACGATTATGCAGCCGAGATCTACGTACTTTTTCTTCTTCTGCTCGGTTGGACCAAGGAGCCAGCTCTGTTGCGTTTCGTCGAGGGGACGTGAGAGAGCCGCACGGTCGAGATCGTTCAAATTCCGACTACGATCGTCGTCGGTGGCGGAATCGGCGGTGTTGATCTCGAGTGGACCACCCCATGGATCTCGGCCGTACATGGTGAAGACCACCACTGAATCACTTGAATCAGATCTGAAAAAGGAAAGGAGAGATTGTGGGAAATGGAGGAAGAGAGAAAGAGATTCTAGTTGTAGTGAGGAAGAGAGGAAATGTGAAGTAAAGCCAGTCAATAATAATAATGTACCGACACCATGTGGTTTCGATTCGTTCTCTCCTTTGTACCTCACTTCAATTATTTTTAATTTTATTTTTCCAAATTATATATATTTGTATGCTTATTTCTACATGTTACGTTACAGCTAACACTAATTTTGGAAAAAAATTTTGGTTAGTTTTGCCAACCATGATTGAGCTTTCTGGCCAACATGTTAATCTCTTTTATTTTTTTTCTTTTTTAAATATCCAAGGATCCCTTATCAGAAACACACACTAAATCTTCAGAAACATGTGAATTTCGGTCCATTAACCAAAACATTACTATATTTACGATTAAAATTATTTTTGCTAACATAATGGCAAGTCTTATGTAGTACTATTATTTTTACTCTACCGTTTTAACACCGTTTTCAGCAAATATGTCAGTTTGTTCATTTTCTAAGATTAAAACATTTGAATTTGGAATATGTATTGGTATTATATACTCCCTCCGTTTCACGAAGATAGATTTTTTGAGTTTTTTTAGTTTGTTTCATGAAGATAGATTTCCATAAAAAATTGTAGTTTTTAAGAAAAAGTTTCAAATACTATTGATTGAGATGTCTTGAAAATTGTTTATTGTAGAAATCAATGCACTTTTTAAGGATAATAATTGCTTTTCTTAATATGGGTGAAAAACTCAAAAAATTTATCCGTGAAATGGAGGGAGTATTTATTTTATTCCACCGTTTTCAGCAAATATATCATTTTGTCCACTTTTATACTTTGTTTAGTAGTAAAGCGATGGGCTTAGGTCGGGTGGATGACAAAGATACGTCCCCTAACTCGACGAATACACTCTCGGTGGGATGCATATATTATTATTTTATCTCTATATTATGGTGTTTTCCACTTAATCATTTTGGTGGGCTCACTGATGCTGTATGTAAAAATGATGTTCTACCTCAAAAATCATTTCGATTTGTATTGATTAAATTCACGTTTGCTTAAAGGATTAATTTGGCATGTAACACACACAAAAAAATTCATTAAATAGTCCAATACTCTAAAATGCGTAGTTACGGTTGTGCCACGTAGAGGTTTTCTTTTTTTGTCGTCTATGTGGGTCACATACCGACCAACTAGCCATCATTTTATGTGGGCTACATGTCAGCCCATTTAGCCATTTACCTCTCGTAGGAAGCGGGAGTCGAACTCACGACTCCGAGGTGCCAGGAGGGTGGTACATAGACCACTGCACTACGAGGTGCCACGTAAAGCTTTTTTAACTACTTAATGAATTATCATATTTTTTTTTTGTGTTATAGGGCAAATTAATCTTTGTTTAAAACTGACTTTTTGTTTTACAAGGGTAAGTTGATATTTGTGCTTATTTTTTTGTTTGGGTCAAAAATCAAAATACTTGTGCTGATGATATTGCAAAATGGGTTAATTTACTCGCTAACAAAAAAAAAATTATAATTAGTAAACTAACAAAAATTAACTCATGTGGCACATAATGTACACATACAGATGCTAACAAGTATAAAAGCCATAGTAGAAGCTCATACATTTGATTTTATACATGAAAACTAAGAGACAAACATACACATATCGACCATAGTTATTTCCTTACTACATACAGACTGCTATTACCTATAATATATGCATAATTGTTTCTTCAAAATATTCCATAATTTTCTTCAGCCTTGAGTCGAGGGTAGGCTACTTGAGAGCATGGTTTAAAGATCGAAACTGTGGCTATGGAAGTGGAAAAGAGGATGATTCGCGGATCGCCATATGCTATGTGACCGTATTTCTTCGGCAACGCTCATCTGAAGAGTCGCTGGGCCACATACTATAACTCCAACATCCACACTTCCCCATTTCCCGTTCAACGACTCAAATATCTCTGCAAAACAGAAAAAATAAATTACATAAACGTTCAAAGACCCAAAAACAAAACGTTTGTAGTTTTGGGTTTGTACTAGGAAACCCAATACTGCTTAACTATATCGAATCAAAACCTCGTTAAACCCGTTTTTACTTGTATTGTACCTTTAAAGTCTGGTCTTGTGCCATAACGAGTAGTGATGAAACTCTTGTCATCTTCTTCTATGTCAAGGCCTTTATGCTCCGCAGATGAATGATGTGGTTCTTCTCCGGTCAAACCTACCGTGTTGTGGCCATTGGCTTCCACTTTATCGGCTTTGTCACCCCAAAGATGCCAGAAAACAACCACAGGGCCTCCAAATATCAACACACTTGCAACCATACAAATAACAAATAAAAGTCCCTTGTACCACCAGGCCGTTACGTTGAATTTGTTTATGTAAAAGATGTCCAACAATGTGAGCATCGAAATAAATCCAATGGTGGATGAAATCAGATAGAGTCCAGACCATATATTATCCCCGGTACCAACTAGAACCGACATGGGACACCCGTTGTTCCGTGGTTTGACAGAAGGATTCACAATATTGTGAACCATCCCATCTTCCTGTATGGCCATGGAACAGAAATATGAGTTCAACAAACTATAAGGCCATTTTGCAGAGCCCAAAATCATACGTTAGACTTACCAAGAGAGGCTCAGATTGTCGTGTGACGTAGATGTTAATCTCAAGGTTTAGTTTGCGAGAGAAGAAAGGACATATAGAAGGTATGTCGATAGCTGAGAGAAGCGAGAGCTCGTCCGAGTTTTTAATTGCCCAGATAACTAAAACCTTATTTGGTAAACAAGCTAACCCATCTCGTTTACGGTGTAGGATATCACTTAATATGGCGAAAAAAGGCGTAATCCCGATTCCTCCTGCTATTAAGACCAGGTTCTCATACCTGTAATCCAAAATAAACCTTTCTTGAGTCATGAGAAAAGCTTATTTACATAGATACAATAGACAATGCATTCAATCGTATTACGCCAAGTGGTATGGAGACTCATGGCCATAAGGACCCTCCACACAAGTTGTGATTTTGGGATATGACTGAGGAGAAAGGAGCTGGTTTTGATGATTCTCTGCCTCGTATAGCGTTGACAATTGGTCCCTAAGCTTTGCAGTCCATCCACCAAGAACCTTTATGAGAACCGCAACATGATGGTTCCCATCTAGAGGACTTGAAGAAACACTAAAAGGATGCCATTGTAGCCATGATAGTTCCCTCACTTGGAGAAAGACAAAACTCAGTGCATTGTATCGCATATCTAATGTAAACGAAATTAGAGAAAAAGAAGTCAGTAGGTGCTTTAGAATTAGAGGTAGAGAGGAGTGTCAAACTCTGAGATAAAACAGAAAAGTTACTCGGTGGTTTTGAAAGGACGAGTTCTAGAGTTCCACAGGGTAAACTCTTTGCAGATATTACACGTACGGTCCTTCTGGATTGGCAGAACCGCAAGAAACGGTCAAGAATGAAAAGGAATATTCCTCCAGCGATTATACTGAATATGTAGTCACCAA
The DNA here is from genome assembly GCA_963576765.1 of Draba incana. Taxonomy (NCBI): domain Eukaryota; kingdom Viridiplantae; phylum Streptophyta; class Magnoliopsida; order Brassicales; family Brassicaceae; genus Draba; species Draba incana. Next base: position 17,302,760 of record OY755205.1, read on the forward strand.
CGTGAAGTGCCAAGAAGACGACAAAGACAATGTATAGCTGATGAGTGTAGAAGAAGAGCTCAAAGTAATCCTTTCTCACAGTGTGAAGCGACGTAACCCACATAAGTAAACCAGCCACAAGACTGATGACTCCAGGTAACACAGCGATTCCTTTCGCTTTCCACTCAAACATCTGAAAAACAACGGCGACTAAGTCATAAAAAAATGGCGGAGGAAATGAAGAGTTATAGTTGCAAGAACCCTTACAAGCTCTAATAGTCGGCCTTGAATAGTCCATGCAACTACATAACATAGGCCATGTAAAGAAAAGAAAGCCATAGTGATATGACCAAGCCAAACATGATATCTTGTAGCATGTTCGAATGGGATTTCTATAAGACGGAGGAGAACGGAGCCTCTAGAGATTGGGAGAAACAAGAACACCATACATAGTAATCCAATCATCCCAAAACGTAGACCCGTTATCTCCAACAGAAGCATACTGAACACACACACACACACACACAATAAAACCAATATAAATATTGAAATGATGAGAGTAATAACACAAGTAAAGAGAAGAAAGAAAAGAGTTTTGAGAGAACCTTCTATCCTTGGGAAGCACATGGAAGAGATCAAGAAGGTCAAGATCTCTCATGGTGAAAGCATAGATAGCCCAAAGGAAGAAGACAGAGAAAATGACAATTCCAAGGAACTCAGCTGCTGAAACAACTCCAAATGGTCCGTCCACAAGAAGTGGAAATGTCCATAGCCTAAATCTTGGGAATTTCGATATCTTCTTCCTTCATAATCACCACCAAAACAAGCATAAGTATGTGAAGAAATTAAAAACTGATTTAAAAAAACAAAAGAATGGAGTAGAAATCAAGATCCTTATTAGTGTTTATATGAATTCATTAGTGTTTATATAATTATATTACTCTCTCTGTTTCATATTAGAAAGTTTTTGCAGATAGATTAAGAAATCATTTAATATTTTTTTTGTTCAAAATAACCATCAACTCGGACACAAATCAACCAATAAAAAATCAGTACGCAGAATTCAAACAGTCAAAACACAATAATTCCATAATATACGTACTTATTGAAGACCTTGTCATCCCCGGAGATTATGAGATAGAGAGAAGCTAAGACGGAGATGATAAGAATCGGACCGCTGAAAATTAACAACATGCTTCCTGCAATTCCAAACTGAAATTACGTATTTGATAAAAAAGAGTAAAGCGAAGCATTTTGTTATTTGCTGAAACCTGTGATGCCGAAGAGAGTGTTGGAGGAGAGTGATCTCCATTTGGTAAGCAATCCATCGCCGAGTTTTCCAGGATACATCAAAAGGAACACAACCCAAGCAACGAATATCACTGACATTACAACCTTCAAAATCCATTTCAACGAGGATGCCACAAATGATGGTGACGATGATAGTGATGATGATGAAGATGATGATGATGGTGATGATGGTGGTGAGTCCTTGTGTGATAAAAGAGGGGTTTCATGTTCGGCCATCTTGTTTTTGGTTTAGCTTCTCAGTGTAGCTAGGAGTGATGAGAGGTGGGCTCAAGGGTTTTAAGGAGACAGAATTTGAGGAGATAATTAGGAGCAAACGGGATTAAATTATGTGAACCATTCGAGGTTACATCGTTCGCATTAATGGAAGATTCCCTCCAGCATCAATCCTAGTACACAATTAAAAAATTAGATAAATAAATTAAAAAGAGTAAAGGAGAAGAAGGCAATTTACATGTGAGATTTTATCCACAAAAAAAAAGAAAAATTTACATGTGACTATGTGAGAGTAACGTACTTGGGGAAGAGAGAGAGAGACCTTGGTTTGCATTTCAACCACATCTAAAGGGAGGTGAGCAGTGAGTAGTGAGTAGTGAGTATAGATAAGATGATTATTATGACGAGTGTGACACTTGGCTTAAACGGTGGTACACTGGTTGATTTGATATTTAACGGTTACTACAATATAAGAATTACAAATACAATATATATAAACTGTTTTATACATAGTAGTTGTACATCTTCATCATATCACATGCATATTTTGATACCAAAACGATCTTCAAAAGTGGACAATTAGATTCTCATATTCACAATAATATCCCGACTTTCAATACATTTTACAATAACACGCCATCACTCTCTTAATTTAAATGCATTTTCTTCTTTGATTACTTTTGTCGATTTTGTTCCAAGTTAATTTTAGAGAAATATATCCAATCTGACATTTAAAAAGATTTGAGTTTTATCAAGATTTAAGATGATTTAAATGAGTTTGTGTGATTCTAGGAAATTAAGTATAAAATCCCACCCAAAACCATATGAGTTGACTCTTTTAAATTTTAGTTAAAGAATCCTTCGAAATCCATTGAAATTATTAAAAATCAAATCCTTAATATATTTCTAATAACAATGGATTCAAAGTTATTTTTTCTAATCATTAGTTTAATAACAATGAATTTTAATAGACTTTTTAAAATCTATGATTCAATAACATAAGATTTGACAAATCATATTAAATCATTTCAAATGATAGGTTCAATAAACACCCATTAATGAAGCTTCTTTCAAAAAATATTTTGAAGTGCAAAACTTAAATTATATAGATAGCCCAAATTAACTAGAAACTAAACTTCTAAAGCAAACTATATATAGATCTTCCATCATGAGGGAAAGAAACTTCAACCGAAGAGTTCACCAAAAAAGAAAAATTGTAACCAAATAAGAGAATCAAAATAACATCATCTAGACTCGATGGCAAACACATAAACTTTTACTACCTCTCATAATGTCGGCAAAAAACACGAACCGAAGAAGTAGGGGATGTATTCGATATGATATTTGGGAGATTTAAGTTTTAGTGAGTTTTTATATAATTTTAATAATTTAGCTCTCTTTGTATTGTAACAGAAAAAATTTTCTCTAAAATTCCTTTTAAATAATTTAACATTAAATTCTTCGTTTATTTCTAATAACTGTAGATTTGAAAGCCATTTTCCAAATCAATTGCTCTATAACACTAGATTTTAATATACTTTTGTTCGTATATTAATTTTGAAAAGGGTATAAAAAAAAGAGAAAAGTAATAAAAAAAAACTCTCTCCTTGAAGACAGATAGGCGATCTTCGTTTGGCTGGTGGCCGGCGGCTCCGACAGCGCTGACACCAACTCTTTTGCTTTTAATTCCCCTATTTTTCTTTCTGGGTCGGTCAATTTCTTGTTTGTGACGGTTAATCGGAGAAGTGCTTTTGGCTTTGGTGTGGAAAGTGGTGGTTCTGTTTCGGCTTGAGGGGAAGGGCCGGTGGTCCTTGTGCTCGTTCAGAGAGTATTACGATATGTGTAATTACATTCTGTCAATATTGTATTTCCTTATTTTAGGTTATAGCTCTTGTATAAATACATGACCTCAGAGTCTAATAAAGATCATCACAAATTCATATACCTAATTTGTCATGGTATCAGAGCAAAAACACTAAAACCCTAATCTTCTTATTTTTTCTCACGACCGCCTCTTCTTCTTGAAGATTCGGTTTCTTCTTCCTCACGAAATCTCCATTATCGTGTTCTTCATCTCCATATCTCTCACTAATCTCTCATCATGACAGATCCGATCACTCCTCTTTCCTCTACCTCAACGATCTCCACTGAAAATAAGATCAAAACTATCAATCCATACGATCTCTCCTCCAATGATAATCCCGGGGCTGTTATTTCCAGTCCTCTCCTCAACGGTTCCAATTACGATGATTGGGCCGATAATCTCCGTATGGCGCTTAGTTCCCGGAAGAAATTCGGGTTCATCAACGGCACCATCAAAAAACCCTCAACCGATTCTCCCACCTATGAAGATTGGGTGGCTATTAATCATCTCCTTGTTGGCTGGATTAAAGCCACCATCGAGCCTCGTCTCCGTTCCTCTATCTCCAAGCGTGAAGTCGCCAAGGATCTTTGGGATATCATCGCCAAACGGTTCTCTCTTAAGAGCGGTGCACGACGCCAGCAGCTTCGCCACGCTCTCGTCTCCTGCAAGCAAAACGGATCCACCATTGATGACTATTTTGGTCGATTGGTGAAAATTTGGGATGGGATCGCCGAGTGCACTCCCATCAAACGATGCTCTTGTGGTGGTTGCACGTGTGATTTCGCTTCTGCTCAAGACGCTGAGTTGGATGCTCAGCGGGTTCATGATCTTCTCTCCGGCGTTGACGACTCCATTCATGGTGCTGTTAGATCACAGCTATGTGCCATGCCTCACCTTCCTGACCTTGACAGCGTTTATCAAACACTGGTGCAAAACGAGACCTTGCACAACAACTCTCAAGCCGTGTCATCAAAGGAGACTCCAGTCATGAGTTTCGTTGCTCAAAGCTCCTCCGCACCTCGCTCTATTCCTCCGGTCAACAAATTTGATCCAAATTTTGTGCCCGGAAATAAAGATCCGAATCGTCAATGTATAGCTTGTGGGCGTACTGGTCATGAATCTGCTTCATGTTTCAAAATCGTTGGCTATCCTGAATGGTGGGGTGATCGTCCTAGGTCGAAACCTATATCTCGTGTTTCGTCTTCTGCGGGTCGTGGTAAGATCGCCTCCGCTCCTTTACGTGCAAATAGCACTTCCCTCGCTGCTGTCAACTCTGTGTCCTCTCTTCCTCTCACTGACGACGATAGACTTGGCTTCTCTGGTCTTACCGATGATCAGTGGAAGCGCATAAGGGAGGTTATTAGTCCTTCCTCCACTCCGGCCCTCAATGGTATGTCTTCCGCTCCTTCTTGGATCTTGGACACAGGAGCCACTCATCATATGTCTAGTCGTCTCGATCTCATGTGTGATTTGAAAGATATAACTCCCATTCCGGTTCTTCTTCCTGCTGGGGCTAATGCCTTCGCAACGAAGCAAGGAACCATCTGGCTTACTCCTCGTCTTTCATTACTTAAAGTCTACTATATTAAGGATTTTCACTCAAATCTTATCTCACTTGGTCAATTAGTGTCTGATAATCATCTGGTTGGCCAACTCACTGAGCGTTTATTGATCTTACAGGACCGCACCTCGAGGATGCTGATTGGAGCGGGTGAAAGAGAGGGAGAGGGACTGTACCGGTTCTGCAATGTGGATTCCGTCGCTGCGTGTCAGACAAGCGTAGACAATACTGCGGTTTTATGGCATAGTCGGTTGGGTCATCCCTCTGCTCATGTTACTGGTCTACTCCCTGATGTTCAACCTTTATCTAAGAATAGTAGGATTTTTTTCTCTTCCAGTTGCGATGTGTGTTTTCGTGCTAAACAAACTCGCTTACGTTTTCCGGATAGTGTTTCTAATGCAAAAGATGCTTTTGATTTGATTCATTGCGATTTGTGGGGTCCATATCGGACTACTGCGTTCTGCGGAAATCGCTATTTCTTGACCATTGTTGATGACTACACACGAGCCGTCTGGCTCTATCTTCTTCCTGATAAGACACGGGTATCTCAAACAATACAATTTTTTTTGGCTCTCATCGAAAATCAATTCTCAAAGACGGTCAAGGTTTTTCGATCTGACAATGGATCTGAATTTCTTGCTCTCTCTAGTGTTTTCCAATCCAAAGGAATCATTCATGAAACATCCTGTGTTTACACCCCACAACAAAATGGACGTGTTGAACGCAAGCATCGACACATTCTCAACATTGCACGGGCTTTGCGGTTTCAAGCTCATCTTCCCATCGAGTTTTGGGGGGAATGTGTTCTAACCGCCTCTTATATCATTAATCGAACACCGTCGACTCTTCTTCAAAACAAGACGCCTTTCGAGAAACTGTTTGGTCGTGTGCCTTCGTATCAACATCTTCGCGTTTTTGGTTGCCTTGCTTATGCGCAAAATCCACATACCAAAGGTGATAAGTTTGAATCTCGCAGTCGACGATGCATATTTATTGGCTATCCTTATGGTCAGAAAGGATGGAAGCTCTTTGATCTTGAAAAAGAAGTGATTTTTGTATCTCGAGATGTTCGGTTTTGTGAGACTGAATTTCCATATCAGTCTTCTTCTTCCATTCCTCGATCTCCGGTTCTCTCTTCTCCTTCGCCATCTTCTGACACTGATGACGATGACGATGAGATTGTTAACGATTCGGTCGTTATTTCTCCTCCGCCGGATGATTCCCCTTCGGTATCTCCTACTTCGACGCCTTCTTCATCACCATCTCCGAATCAGCCTACGCTTGAATCATCAGATGATGATGCCTCTCCTAAATCATCTGATGATGATGTCTCTCCTGAATTACTCGGCAAAGGTCATCGCCGAAAACGACCACCTCCTCACCTTAACGACTATGTCGTTACAAACACTGCTTTTGCCTCGTCCTCTCTCTCTCTCTCCTCGTCATCACCCCCTCCACTGCATACCTCAGGTACGGTTCACCCTGTCTCTGTTTATGATTCATATGATCGTTTTTCCAAATGACATTGCAGCTATCTTGTAGCACTCATGGCTGCGGTCGAGCCGACATCTTTTAAAGATGCTATGGAGTTAAAAGAGTGGACTGATGCTATGCGTCTTGAGATTCAGGCGCTCGAATTAAACAAGACTTGGACTTTGGAGGAACTTCCTAATGGCAAGAGAGCTCTTGGATGCAAATGGGTTTATCGTATCAAACATAAATCCGACGGATCTATTGAACGTTATAAGGCCAGGCTTGTGGCGCTTGGAAACAATCAGAAGGAGGGACTTGATTATACAGAAACTTTCGCTCCCGTCGCAAGAATGAAAACGGTTCGTCTATTTCTTGATATTGCTGCTAAACAAAATCATGAAGTTCATCAGATGGATGTTCATAACGCTTTTCTGCATGGCGATCTTGATGAAGAGGTTTATATGAAACTACCTCCCGGTTTTTCACAGCCCGGTGATACTCGTGTTTGTCGTTTGCGCAAATCTCTCTATGGTTTGAAACAGGCTCCAAGATGTTGGTTCTCTAAGCTGGCTGCTGCTCTTCGAACTTACGGGTTTTGTCAATCCCGTTCTGATTACTCTTTATTCGTGTACAACAAGGGTGGTGTTACTCTTCGTATTTTGGTCTATGTCGACGACTTAATCATCTCCTGCGATTCTCCTCCTGCTCTTGCTATGTTCAAAGACTATCTCTCTACCTGCTTTCATATGAAAGATCTTGGCACTCTTAAATATTTTCTTGGATTGGAGGTTGCTCGCAGCCCGTCCGGTTTCTACATTTGTCAACGCAAGTATGCTACTGAAATAGTAACCGAGGCTGGTCTTCTTGGCTGTCAACCCGCCACCTCTCCCATGGATCAAAATCATCGCCTTAGTCTCTCGACTAGTCCTCTACTTCCGGATGCTGAACGGTATCGACGTCTAGTTGGACGTCTTATTTATCTTGCGGCTACTCGTCCTGATCTCACTTATGCAGTTCACACCTTATCTCAGTATATGCACTTACCTCGTCAAGATCATTGGGCTGCTGCTCTCAAAGTGGTTCGATATTTGAAAGGTACTCTCGGCCAAGGTATCCTGCTTAATGCAAAATCTCCTTTTCATATTACCGGCTGGTGTGACTCAGATTGGGGTGCTTGTCCTTTAACGAGACGCTCTCTTACTGCTTGGATTGTTCAGTTTGGCACGTCTCCTATTTGCTGGAAAACAATTAAACAAGACACTGTTTCTCGCTCTTCTGCAGAAGCTGAATATCGTGCTATGGCTGATCTCACTCAAGAACTTCTTTGGTTTCGCGAGATACTCAAGGAATTCCATCTTCCTCATGCTGGTCCTATGACCGTTTGCTGTGATAGTAAGCCGGCCATTCACATCAGTTCTAATCCTGTCTTTCATGAACGTACTAAACACATTGAAAATGACTGTCATTTTGTTCGGGATGAGATTGTTCGTGGTGTTATTCGTACTGTTCATGTTTCTACCAAAGATCAACTCGCGGATTTATTAACGAAGGCTCTTGGGCGAAAGGAGTTTGATATTTTCTTAGTCAAGTTGGGCGTTCACAATCTCCACGCTCCAACTTGAGGGGGGTATTACGATATGTGTAATTACATTCTGTCAATATTGTATTTCCTTATTTTAGGTTATAGCTCTTGTATAAATACATGACCTCAGAGTCTAATAAAGATCATCACAAATTCATATACCTAATTTGTCAGAGAGTCCATCTTCTTTAGATGGAGGTTTTGTTGTTTCGAATCTGTGACTCCGATTCGTTCCTCGTTATGCTCGCCGGAGCAATCTCCGCCTGTCCGATCTGCGATTCGGGGAGAAGCCAGAAGAACGGCGAAGGAGTTTTCCGTTGTCAGAAGGATTTGCTCCGATGTTGTTCCTTCTTCATCTTAGAAGATTCCACGTGTAGATCTTGTTAACACGTGTTGCTCTTGCTTCATTCTTATCTCTTAAGATAAAGCTTTGTTTATTGTTTTTAATAATCTTCTGAGTTGTTTCTCCAATTCTCATTATTGCTAGTAGGTAAAGCTTTTTCGTGTAGGGTCGTCTAGTGGTGCCTCTGTTATCTTTAATAATAGAGGTTGTCAAGGGTTTTTAATAATTCCTTTTAGTTAAGGAGCTTTTAGTTCTAAGTTCGTCTGGGCTGATGCTTGTATAGGTCAGTGAGGCTGCTGGGTTTCACCCATCCTTTTCCTCCTTTGTTTGGTTTAGAGCGTCTCTCCTCATCATCGCACAAGTTGGGATTTTGGTGTTGTTAGGGTCTGAGTGGTTATAAGTGTGGTTTTGGTTTGAAGTTGTTGTTTTTGAGGTTTTTCCCCTCTCTAGCAGGTTAGTGTCCTCTCTTACTGCTTTTCGAATAACTCTTCTACAAGAATTTTCCATCAGCTTGCCGTAGAGTATTGGGATGGAATTTGTATGAAGTTGATAGGATTAGATGGAGTGCTAGGTTTGGTTTTGGTTGTTCCCATTATGTTTAATATAATATTCGAGATGAAAAAAAAAAAAAAAAATTTTGGAAAGGGAAAACGAAAGTAGCCCACCATAATTTTACAAAACGGCCCATTCTGTATAAAGAAAGCCTTAGAGAGTTAGAGAAACTCATAAAGAAAGCCCGAGAGGTTAGGAGAGATGCTGATAATGGGTCACACCGACAAAGGGAAAACTAAAATCTGCAGAAATTTTGGAGAAGATCAGTGATGCCAAGCTAATTGCGATCCTCCGGAGACTAAAAAGTCCAAGTCAGAGATTAAGGTACCCTTCCATACTCGTAAGGATTGATGAGCTTTATAATTCTCTTGGGAAGAATGTACTACAAGTTTGTAATTCCAGCAATTTAGGACTAATGGTAGCCTTTTTGAAGCTGTTGAGATAGCTACTGAATTATGAATCGCTTAAACAATCCATTTCCCAATTAATAAAGTTAACTACATTCAATGTACAAATTAACCAGCAACCACCAACCAAAAGTGATTATAATAAGGCTGACGTTTTCAATGTAAGTGGTGTGAGATAGATGCACCTCAAATTGTCACTTACTTAAGTGGGTAGAGTATTTGTGAGACGTAAACTAATTAAAACTCTAACACCAAGTACAAACCGAATTTCTCTTTACTTAAAAGCATACTTACACTTTATCTGTGTCCCCAACAAAACACGTAAGTGCACGAGTGTGGTATGTGGACACCAACATTTTCATTCTATATCAAGTTGATCGACAAAACATTATGTTGGACATACATCTAATTACTTGATCCTACCATTACCATCACGTCCTTGACGTCTCTCCACTTTCCTGCTACTAGCGCAGGGCGCATAGACGACATTTTCGTTCTTTTTACGTATTTTCAGACTAATTATGTTCCGGATCTACCTAGATACATATTCGTTGTCTAGATATCTGCAAATAGTCGAGAAATCCATTACGTCAAAAAAAATAAAAAATGATAAATACATTTTCATTCAAGGGTTTAGTCTTTGTCGACTTCCCACCAATTGGTTACACATCTTCTTCGCATAGCCGTGGGGGTAGGGGCCATCCAATTTATACATTATATATGTGTTTTGGATACCTACTCGATTATTCTCTGTTTAATTTGGGAGAAATGGTCAATATATCATCAAATCATCATTGTTGCAATTAGCATTATCATATCAAGTTGGCAAATGCTTGTGTTGATTTTTTTCGTCTACCATGACTTTATTCTATGTAGTTTAAAAAATAGCTATATCACTGCCTAGTTGCTGAACACGACTCGGATCCACAGGTCTCTCCTTTTTTCCTCAAGGATCAAACGTTTATTTTTCTTTGTTTTGAGATATTTTTGTAATACAATAATGAGTGTATTTATTGTAGTAGATAAAAAGGGGTCCACGCAAGTTTTGCATCACGACAACTCATATGTGATGTTTAATGTATTGTTCATAATTTGTTTCTTCCCATTACCCTTTTAAATTCAAACTTTCTCTCAATCCCATTATCAGCTGTTTCAAGTTGACCAAGTTTTTATATGGTCCACTGTCAATATTTTGTTTTTAATATGTTTTTCACTTCCATTGTTCAAAGTCTTCTCCATGGTTTGCAAACGAGGCTTTAACTTTTATTCAGAAACTCTCTCTAGCTTGTGTAGACCAAATGCTTTTTTCTTTGAGTGACTATTAGAAGCAAGAGAAAAAGAAAAATAGAATATTTACAGGTCTGAAGATGAGTTCAAGAATTGGAGCCTTTATGCTCCTAATCTTGCTTTTCTTCCAAATTTATTATATTTCTGCTCTCACAAATGGCTTAGATGGTAAGCATATATTAGCTATATACATAAGCTGATGAATATTGTTTTTCAAATTTTTTGTATACACATGGTGCAGGTACTATTTTAAAAGCCTTGAAGGCTGAATGGACCACACCTCCTCAAGGTTGGGAAGGCTCTGATCCTTGTGGAAGCGATTGGGTTGGAATTACGTGTACCAATGACCGCGTCGTTTCAATGTAACAATTTGTTTCTGTTTTTGTTGCTTCTTTCTATAATCCTTTGTTTAACGTTTTTTTTTTCCTTGTTGCAGATCATTAGCCAATCTTAATTTAGAAGGAAAGCTTTCTGGAGATATTCCATTATTGACTGAATTGCAAATCTTGTATGTCTTTCTTCGTATTTTAATTCTTCCTTTACATAGAAATGGATTTGATCTCATTTTATGATCTAATTTTGTAGGGATTTGTCATATAGTACTGGATTGTCCGGACCACTTCCATCAAATATTGGTGACCTTAAGAAGTTGAGGAACTTGTAAGAAACAAGAAAATGACCTATTTGCAACTGACTTGTTTGGTTTTATATCATAACTAACTCTTTTTTTGTCTGCAGGATCCTTGTGGGATGTAGTTTTAGTGGTCAGATCCCTGAGTCTATAGGATCTCTAGAAGAACTTATATACCTGTAAGATTTAGTTGCTTCATATTATCATAAACAATCTCTTTAATTATATATTTTGGTTTGCAATCTCTAAACAAATTATAATTATTTTCTGTTTCCTCCATACAGCTCCCTGAATTCCAATCAATTTAGTGGAACTATTCCGGCTTCCATTGGACGACTATCAAAACTTTATTGGTTTGATATAGCGGACAATCAGATCGAAGGAAAGATTCCAGTTTCTATTGGCACTTCTTCACCTGGACTCGACATGCTTCGTGAAACTAAGCATTTGTACGTAAAATCCCAAATCTTTCCATTTGAATATACAGAATTTCTCTTTTTAGAATACTAAACTAACTCTCCATCACATTCTCTTGTAGTCATTTTGGAAAAAACAAGCTTTCTGGCGACATCCCGGAAAAACTCTTCAACTCAAACATGACTTTAATACATGTGTAAGTTTCATAGTACATGTGAAAGCTGATAGATTAGTAACTAAATAATTAATTGCATTGTTTGTTCGTTGTATCGATAGGCTATTCGATGGAAACGAATTAACAGGCGAAATCCCAGATACCCTCAGCCTTGTTAAAACGTTGCAAGTGTTGTAAGTAGTAAAAGATTTTTCATACTTTTTTTGTTTTCTATTCCAAACATCTAAAATCTCATATATAGTCTCTTTTCTATGTTAAAGGCGCCTTGACAGGAATAAACTAACTGGAAATATTCCTTCAAGTCTTAATAATCTCACAAATCTTAATGAACTGTAAGTGAGCAACGAAAATTTTCTTTTGCTCTGTTTGTTGATATAAATTATAAAGAAGAATTTAAAGGTTGAATCTATTTCAGGTACTTGGCCAACAACAAATTTACAGGTAGTCTTCCAAATTTTACCAGCTTGGCCAATCTCTACACATTGTAAGTTTCTATATTTTCTTCTTTCGCCACCACTACCCTTCTCAAACATTCATTGTAATCAATCTGTGATTGTAATGTAACAGAGACTTGAGCAACAACACATTGGATTTCTCACCCATTCCATCTTGGATCTCTACGTTACGCTCCCTCTCAACATTGTATGAAAATCTCTCTCTATGTCTCTCCTTTGCTCTCTTTGTTGATCTCTATGTGTAAACTTGCTAATAACAAATGCTCTTTGGCAGGAGGATGGAAGGGGTCCAACTTAATGGTTCAATACCTGACTCATTTTTCAACCCGCCTCAGTTGCAGACCGTGTGAGTCAAACAATCATGAAATTAGAAATCAACTCAAAGTTGTTATGAAATATATATGTACTAATAGCGATGATTTTTTAAAACATTTGCAGCATCCTAAAGAGCAACCAGATAAGCAAAACATTGGACTTTGGTACCAGCTATAGTAACCAGTTAGATTTTGTGGATTTACAAAGCAATAACATAGAGGACTATAGAGAAGTAGCTAATCCACGCATCCAAGTAATGTACGTATTGGTGGTCTCACAAGGCGAAATGATTAATTTTCATCAGTGAATTACTTATCTCTATTAATATTTCAACAGATTGGCAGATAATCCAGTGTGCGGAGAGGTAGCGAACAGACGGAGTTACTGCTCAGCGATTATACACAATACTTCATTTTCTACCCTCCCAACAAACTGTATTCCATGTGATCCAGGCAGGGAACCGAATGCCAAGTGTAACTGTGTGTATCCATACATAGGAATACTCTACTTCAGGTCTCCTTCTTTCTCAGGGTTCTCAAACAACACAAACTTCGTACTACTCCAGCAGAGCATAGCAAATTTCTTTAAGAAGTTCAGTTATCCGGTTGACTCTGCGGCCATCCGAAACATAAGAGAGAATGCAACCGATCATCAGCTTCTAATAGATCTATTGGTCTTTCCTTCGGGGAAAGAGAGTTTTAGTCAAAGAGAAATGACACTTGTTAGTTTTGCGTTAAGTAACCAGACGTATAAGCCTCCTCCGATATTCGGCCCATACATTTTTAAAGGAATTTCATACAGTCATTTCTCTGGTATGATATGATCAATACACAAAAAAACTAAACCAAATATATGTATTGATTTGATATGATACGATGACTCATTTGCTCTGCCCACAGATGTTGGAGGTTCCTCCAAGTCATCGAATACGAAGATCATAATCGGAGCAGTTGTTGGCGCTGCGGTTCTTTTGCTCTTGTTAACGATAGCTGGTGTTTACGCTTTAAGGCAGAAGAAGAGAGCAGAGAGAGCAACTGATCAAAATAATCCTTTTGGTAAAAAAAAAGACAAAGTTTACTTACTAGTACAAAATGTGAGTGAAAAATGCTGACTTTTTTGCATAATGCAGCCAAGTGGGATACGAGTAAGAGCAGTATCGATGCTCCGCGTCTAATGGGAGCAAAAGCATTTACTTTCGAAGAGTTGAAGAAATGTACCGGCAATTTTTCAGAGGCGAATGATGTTGGTGGTGGCGGTTATGGAAAGGTGTATAGAGGGATTCTTCCTTCTGGAGAACTGATAGCAATCAAAAGAGCTCAACAAGGATCTTTGCAAGGAGGTTTGGAGTTCAAAACTGAGATTGAGCTTCTTTCAAGGGTCCATCATAAGAATGTTGTTAGACTCTTGGGATTCTGCTTTGATCGAAGCGAACAAATGCTTGTGTACGAGTACATTCCAAATGGCTCTCTAAGAGACAGCCTATCAGGTAAATATATCAAACATCTCTCTGATATATAGTCACTCTTTTTAGTTGCTGAATTTTGATAATAATGGTTTAGGGAAGAGTGGGATTAGACTGGACTGGACAAGAAGGCTTAGGATAGCACTTGGCTCAGGGAAAGGTCTTGCTTATCTTCATGAGCTTGCTGACCCTCCAATCATACATAGAGACATCAAATCAAATAACATATTACTTGATGAAAATCTAACTGCAAAGGTCGCCGATTTCGGTCTGTCCAAACTTGTGGGAGACCCTCAGAAAACTCATGTGACAACACAAGTCAAAGGAACCATGGTGAGTAGATAATCAAACATGTCATCATAGTCAGTGTGAGAATTATGGGCTATTAACTAAAAACCAATTGACAATTAGTGGAGAGACCCAAACTCTTTATATATTACTATATATAAATCCCATCGTATAACCGATGTGGGATATGTTAACAGTCATTATTTCTCTCTTACGTTTAAACTCATCACATGGAAACAGGGCTACTTGGATCCCGAGTACTACATGACGAATCAGTTAACGGAGAAGAGTGATGTGTACGGGTTTGGTGTGGTGATGCTTGAGCTATTAACCGGTAAAAGTCCAATAGAGAGAGGCAAGTACGTTGTGAGAGAGGTGAAGACGAAAATGAATAAATCAAGAAGTTTGTATGACTTGCAAGAGCTACTTGACACGTCGATCATCGCAAGCAGTGGGAATTTAAAAGGGTTCGAGAAGTATGTGGATTTAGCGCTGCGATGTGTTGAGGAAGAGGGAGTACGAAGGCCATCGATGGGTGAGGTTGTGAAAGAGATTGAGAACATAATGGAACTTGCAGGATTAAACCCTAATGTAGACTCAGCTTCGACTTCAAGAACGTACGAGGAAGCGGGTAAAGAATCTGATGATCCTTATGGAAAAGATTCGTTTCAGTACAGTGGGAATTTCCCTGCTTCAAAGCTAGAACCTCAATGATTATTATTAATTATGTCTTGTTTCTCTTTTCTTTTTGTTATATTTCGTAAGCTGTGAATGTGGACTTGCATGATTGTGATTGCTTGCTATATGTCACTGATTTATAAAGTGTAAGTACGACTAGTTGAGTAATAGCTCTGGTTGTTGGCTGTTCAAGAATTCTTGTTTAGGCACTTCTTACCATCCATACATAGTGTTTTGTATTTTGGTTTCCCATCAAGTAGAGGAATGGAGCCAAACTCATAATCAATAATTTGGAGGAATTCTTGTTAGCTAATTTTTTTTATTATCTACTTAATCCTCCGAAAATGACACAATTTCTTTATTGCACCCAGTAAGAAAAGCCATGTTCTGCTGGTGTCATTTTATAAATAAAATAGACAAATGGAGTAAACATATGATTAGATGAAGCAAAAAAGTATTACTATAAAATAATGTCAGAGGTCCCTAAGCCAGACACATAATAATAATTGGGGTAGTAACTAATTATAATAAGATACCCACCCAGACCCACTTCCACTTACCTCTCCGGCTCTCTCCTCTGCGAAAACCTCACTTGTTGACGATAATGGCGGGCGTTTCTGTGGACGATTTCCTGAATCGATGCCAACAATCCGGCGACTCGGCCTATGCCGCCTTGCGATCGGTGTTGGAGCGGCTCGAAGATCCCAATACTCGATCTAAGGCTCGGATCTTCTTGTCCGACGTCTACAAACGAGTCGGATCCTCCGAGACTTGTCTCCAAACCTACCATTTCCATATCCAGGACATCTTTCTCGATCAATACGAAGGTATTCCGATTCCGATTCCGATTTCATTGAGCTTTGATCATCTCATCTTCTGTGATTCATCTCTCCGATCTTACATCGCGATTTACCATTACTTTGTTTTAGTTGACTTGATGACAAATTCTTTCATCTTCTGTTTCTTTGCGTCTCGATTTCCCTGGAAATTGGGATAATCTGACTTGTTTCGTTTTCTTCTGCAATGAATAGGCTACAGATTTAGCTTTTCAAGGTCTTTTTTTTGTCGTTTTCGTGAAATTTCATTCATCTTTTTCCTACTTTTGTCATCTCGCAAATCTTCTCTGTAATTGGTCACATGTACCACCATGCTTATCACCTTTTTTTATGCTCAAATAGAAAGTTTGCTGTTGAAAACATTGATCATGGCTAAAAAGCAAACAAGCCCATATATCAGTTCCAGACTTTTGGGAAACTATTTCAGCTTAGGCTTAAAATTGAAATGTTTTTCTTATACGATATGTGTGTTTTATAAGAATATTAAAAATTTATACAAAATGTTCTGAAATGTTTCTTGATTTTTTCGTCATGAGCAGTAGTGACAGGCATGGTAATCCGGAGTTTAGGCATATTGTTAATCTTTTCTGTGCTACTACTAACCTTCTGCTAAAGAAAAGCAAAATGGTCACCCTTACTCCAATTATTTCGCTAGGAGCGATTATCCATGCCAATTATTTACAAGCTATGACATGTTGAGCGTATCTGACTTGGAAAGTCCAGAAACAAACTGCTTTCTAAGTCTGCGCATTTCATTATTGTTCTCCAATTCTAGGAATCATTGGAAAAAGCGTTTAAGCCCATTTTTTTTGCTTCTGATGGTTACAAATACTTTGATAAGTTTTATTTCTTACTGGCATGTAGGGTTGTATTAAGTTTTATCAGCAGCTGAAAGGTCCATTTTTCTTTCTAGGAATTTCTTGCAATATATCTCTAACATCCATTCCATCAGATATTAGCTACATTATATTTAGGAAACATTTTTTTATTGCTTGTGTCAGACACCAATATAACTTTCCACTCTTTTCTGCAGGCTTTCAGTCTAGGAAAAAGTTAACAATGATGGTCATTCCCAGTATTTTCATTCCAGAAGACTGGTCATTCACATTTTATGAAGGGCTTAATAGACATCCTGATACCATCTTCAAGGATAAAACTATTGCTGAACTTGGATGTGGGAATGGATGGATATCAATAGCCATAGCTGCTAAGTGGCTGCCTTCAAAGGTCAGTATATGGTATATGAATATTTTGAAGCTTTCAATTTGGGTCCGACAAGCAGTCTTTTAGTAAGAGGGTAAATAAGTTGTAGTATTGCCATCTTTTAGTGTGGTTATTATTTTCAATTTAGATATTCCTCCTATAGAGCCAAAAAAATGCTTCAAGTTAGTTTTGGTCCGTCATACTAAGCATACAGGTGCCAAAGCATATAAATTCACTATTGCGTTTTTCTTTGCAGGTATATGGGCTTGATATTAATCCTAGAGCTGTGAAAACTTCTTGGATAAATTTGTACCTCAACGCTCTTGATGATAATGGCCTACTAGTCTATGATGATGAGAAGAAAACTTTACTAGACAGGGTGGAATTTTATGAATCTGATTTGCTTGGTTATTGTAGAGATAATAAAATTCAGCTCGAGAGAATTGTAGGATGTATACCCCAGGTAGCTTTTTCCATCTGGTCACCAATAACTTATAATGTGTTGGAGTCTAAATTTCTAAAGTCTGATGTTTTCCTTGCTTCCTTTTATCTTATGTTCTTGTGGCAGATTCTTAATCCAAACCCTGAAGCGATGTCTAAGATGATAGAAGAAAATGCAAGTGAGGAATTTCTCCACTCGCTGAGTAACTATTGTGCCCTTCAGGTAAGGGAATTTCGTTTTAGCAGAGAAAAACTCTCCTTGTTCATAGTATGTTTGTGACCTAGCATCTAGAGCTCTTATGCTGTGATCCAGTTTCATGTTTTATCATTAAATTGTCTAAAGCTTTGTTTCTGTTTTCAGCTGTCGATCCCAATTTATGTGCAATCTCACCTTTAGCTTTTCGCTAGCATTATTAAGGCAGTCATGTGCATCCCTGACATATCACATATCACATTGTAACCTTAATTTTGCATGTTTGGAATGAGTAATAACTTGGCTTTTTTCTTCCTCTGTAAAATCAGTAGCATTCTCTCGTTTTCTGTTGCCAGCGATGACACATTTTCTTGCGTAGATTTACTTTAAAAATTGTAAATGATAGATCAGCTGCTGGAAACTGAAAGTGGATGTCATCCTTTGCGTGATGAAATTTATCCATTTTCAGGGTTTTGTTGAGGATCAGTTTGGCTTAGGTTTGATTGCCAGAGCAGTTGAAGAAGGAATATCTGTCATCAAACCTGCAGGGCTTATGATATTCAACATGGGTGGTCGTCCTGGGCAAGGTGTCTGTAGACGCTTGTTTGAGCGGCGGGGAGTCCGTGTCACGCAGATGTGGCAAACTAAAATACTTCAAGTAAGATTTTTATTTCTGAAAATCTGAAAGAACATGCTCCTCCACAATGGCCATTTGACATATGTTTTCACAGGCTGCAGATACCGATATCTCGGCATTAGTTGAAATTGAGAGGAGCAGCCCTCATCGTTTCGAGTTTTTTATGGGACTTTCCGGAGACCAACCAATTTGTGCTCGAACTGCATGGGCCTATGGGAAGGCTGGTGGACGAATTTCCCATGCTTTATCGGTTTATAGTTGTCAGCTTCGCCAACCAAATCAGGTCGATAAATCTTTTTTTTTTCCTTTTAGTTAATGGATTTATGTTACCATGAACAACAAAGGAATCAATTAAGTGATGTTATGATTGACAGGTTAAGATAATCTTTGACTTCTTGAAAAATGGATTCCATGAAATCAGCAGTTCACTGGATTTATCTTTTGAAGACGAAGCTGTTGCTGATGAGAAAATTCCATTCCTAGCCTATCTTGCTAGTGTTTTGAAAAATAGCTCCTATTTCCCGTTTGAACCTCCAGCTGGCAGCAAAAGATTTTGCAATCTAATTGCAGGCTTTATGAGGACATACCACCGTATTCCAATTAATCAAGATGTAAGACTATTCTCTATTTATGTTGTTTGTTACAATTTTCTTACAATTCCAGGAAATTACTCATTCATACTGATATGTACTTCCACTATAACTGTTGATATATGAAACTTGGGGACACTTAACATTTTTCAAAAGATATCTAGAAGGAAAAAGAAAGGAACACTTGAAACTTCTGGACTCATTAAATGTCTAGCATCGTCATGATTCTTCCATGCAGAACCTTCTGATCATTTCTGAGTCTGCTTCTTTTTGTATGCAAGAACATTGTCGTGTTTCCATCAAGGGCTGTGGCAATCGAAAGTGCATTTCGGTTATTCTCCCCTCGACTTGCAATTGTTGATGAGCATTTAACACGACAACTTCCAAGGAGCTGGCTAACCTCTTTGGCCATTGAGGTAAAGTTGTATTTCTAGTAACCTCTTTGGCAAGTAATGTACTTTATGTTTACGTAAGTGCTTATGCCCAATGCGATGCTAATTTCATGCTGGGTAAGGAGAACACAACAGTGTACAAATATTTGAAGGACTGATTCAATTGAGAGGAGTTAGGTTCAAAAGTAAAGTACAACATCATAGATGGTGTAAAGAGTTATTTACCTACAAGTGGGATGCATAAGCTCCTTGTTTATTAAGATGTGATATGAGACTAGGATTTGATATCAGCGGCCCGTGCTGCGAGAAAGAAAAGTTTTTTCATTCTTCTAATATAAATTTACTTTGTAAATTCTAATCGAGGAAATTTTTGCAATTAGACATCATTTTACCTGATGTCGCTGTGAGATTATTGAGTGTCTCTCTGAATAACTATGTTTGAAGATGAATGTGTTTTATTGATGGGTTGTTTCTGTTTGTGATGTGCTTAACCGGATACTTATTAATCAATTGTAGGACAATGGCATGGAGCAATCAGATGATCAAATCACAGTCATTGAATCCCCACACCAATCTGATCTGATGATAGAACTAATCAAGAAACTTAAACCACAGGTGGTGGTTACTGGAATGGCTCAATTTGAGGTTATTACCAGTTCATCGTTCTTACACCTGCTGGAAGTGACTAAAGAAATTGGATGTCGACTTTTCTTGGATATATCTGATCACTTTGAGTTGTCTAGCCTCCCTGCATCTAATGGGGTACTAAAATATCTCGCTCAAAATCAACTACCTTCTCATGCAGCAATTATCTGTGGTCTGGTAAAGAACAAGGTAAAGTATTCCTCTAACCCCAAGTATGCATTCTGTTCTATCTCATCTAATTGAGAACAAATAAATCTGAGATAGTTTCTTTAAAGTTCTTAAAATGTTTTCATGTTTTTTATGTAACAAGTCATCTTTATGCAGGTTTATTCAGATTTAGAAGTAGCCTTTGTCATTTCAGAAGTGGATGGTATTTCTAAGGCCTTGTCTAAAACTGTGGAAGTATTGGAAGGTCACACTGCTATCATCAGTCAATACTATTATGGTTGCCTTTTCCATGATCTTCTGGCCTTCCAGCTTGCTGATCGTCATGCCCCAGCTGAGGTATGTAGTAAATTAATTGCTTTAGTACCCCCCCCCCCCCCCCAGTGACTGCGACTTGCATATCAATATTTACTCAAAAAAAAGGGCAAGCCGCTCTACAAGAATTGAAGAAGTACATATAATATACTTGAGTAATTCTTGATATTTGATAAAATTCTGGATTATGCTCGTTTGTGGAACAAAGTTAAACCGATGTGTCTATGGTAAGGGTTGCTAGGTCTCTACTCAGTTCTTTATTATGTGGCTTGCAGAGAGAAATTGAGAAGGCAAAGTCTGAAGACATCATTGGCTTTTCGAGCTCAGCTGTTTCTGTTCTGAAAGATGCTGAGCTTTCAGTCACTGAGATTGACGACACTCCTCTAATCCACATGGATGTGGATCAAAGTTTCTTGCCAATTCCACAATCTGTTAAGGCTGCGATATTTGAAAGTTTTGTGAGGCAGAACGTATCTGAAGCAGAAGTTGATGTCAACCCAAGTATTAAGCAGTTTGTATGGAGTAATTATGGGTTTCCAACCAAAAGCGGCACAGGCTTTGTATATGCTGATGGCTCACAAGCGCTATTCAATAAACTGGTCACTTGCTGCGCTCAAGAAGGTGGAACGCTCTGTTTACCCGCTGGCACAAATGGGAAATATGTTGCTGCTGCCAAGTTTTTAAAAGTAAATGTTGTGAATATCCCTACCGAGTCTGCTGATGACTTTAAGCTGACGGAAATTACTCTAACGAAAGCACTCGAGTCCGTGAAGAAGCCATGGGTTTGTCTATCTGGACCAACGGTTAGCCCTACAGGCTTGGTGTACCGCAATGAGGAGATGGATATATTACTGTCTACTTGTGCTAAATTTGGAGCAAAGGTCATCATTGATACTTCGTTCTCAGGATTAGAATACAGTTCGATTACCTGGGATTTGAAGAACACTTTGACGAAATTGGATTCATCCCTGTCGGTTTCCCTGCTTGGGTGTCTCTCTTTGAATATGCTCAGTGGAGCTGTGAAACTCGGGTTTCTAGTTTTGGATCAGTCTCTCGTTGATGCCTTCCATACCCTCCCAGGCCTGAGCAAACCACATAGCACTGTGAAATATGCCGCTAAGAAAATGTTAGCTCTGAAAGAAGAGAAAGCCAGCGACTTTTTGGATGCCGTTTCTGAAACCATAAAAACGTTGGAGGGCAGATCTAAGCGTTTAAAAGAGGTAGTCACTTTTGCCTTCATAACGCACTTATGTTAGGCATTTAAATGTTGTTTTTAACAAAAAATACACAATATTGGTAATAGGTATTAGAGAGCTCTGGTTGGGAGGTTATCCAACCATCAGCTGGAATCTCAATGGTGGCAAAGCCGAAGGCTTATCTCAACAAAACAGTAAATCTGAAAGCAGGAGACGGAAAGGAGATGGTGCTAACGGATTCAAACATGAGGGATGTGTTTCTCAGTCATACTGGTGTTTGCTTGAACAGTGGTTCATGGACTGGAATTCCTGGTTACTGCCGCTTTGCATTTGCATTGGAGGACGGTGAGTTCGACAAGGCTATTGAGTCGATAGCTCAGTTTAAAAGCGTCCTTGGTAATTGAATGTCATCTTCTTGAACTAAAAGGGCATTTCCCATTACTGGTTTTGGCCTGTACGTATGGGATTTAAGTCGCTCTTCTTTTGCGATTCCTTGTTCTGTTTTTCCTTAATAATATGCGCACCCGCTTCTTGCTAATAACGCGTTTTCCGTTTCCAAATGTGAATTTTTTTTCATGCTAATAAAGGGTTTACGGGGGACTATGTTCGCCAATAGTAATTACTCTGTTTGGATAAGTCTTGTTTCTTCAATTGCTTCTTCAGTATCTAAGATGTCTGATCTTCACTTGTTTAGTTGATGTACTTACTCTGTCATGGCCTTTGTTTAGTAGAGCTGATTGTAAAATGGTATCAATAAGTAACAGAAGTATATTGATTGTATTGTGCAAGTTTCTAAACGAGGGAATCAAACAATCTAATAACAAACGCTAAAACTAAAGACATGAGCCAATGAAGTACAAGTTTTCTATGTTTATGAAACTGTGTAACAAATATGATGTGGGAAGTGGCACACAAAGAAGACTCATCTGTTCCATTACAGCAGCAATCCACAATTTACAAATGCTAGATATTGTTCTATTTTTTTACAGCATGGCTAAACAACGTGTACAAACCAGAAACATTGTAAAAAAAAAAACACAACCAAAACAACAAAATTTAGAGTGTGCAGTGAAATGACTACCAAAGCCGATTCAGGTCATAATAGTGAATCAAATTGATCATTTAGTTATTCTCATGAGTCGAACTAGTCATTTAGTCTCATCATACGTTTTGCTACCATTTACGTTTCTAAAAACAAGTTTACCCGTTGAAGAGATTGCTGGATTTCCCCATCATTCTTCTTCTCTAGCTGACTCATCTCCACAGGGATTAGTGATGATCTGATCGAATTTGAGGAATTCTATGGATAAAAGCTGTGTTTTGGTCCCCATTACGCAACTTTTTTTTTTTTATCCTTAAACACTTGTTAGATGATTCCATTTCTAACTCTGCTCAATCTAAGACGAGAGACCAGATTGCTAGTAAGAGTCCTGAAGAGATGTTTCAAATCTTTAATCATGTCGCTGAAACTTTCATCATGTACACATTTGGGAATCCAAAATTTATGTATTTGAAATCCTTGCTGATTTATAGAAAAAATTGAATTCTGATTGTAGTCCAACCAAAAAAAAAGGTCAAAAGTTGGTCGGGACTTCCTTACCATTTTCTGATCACTTCCTTACCATTTTTCCGACAACGATTCTATGGTCGGAAACGATTACAACCATTTTTCCGACAACGATACCTGGTTATAGCCACAATTTAGCTACAACATTTTTGTAGCTAAAAATAAATAGCCACAAAACACACAATTTTTAAAATTAACAAAGTTTGTAGCTATTTCGTGGCTATATAGCTATGATTCATTGTTTGTGTCAATTTGTGACATCATTACCACAATTAGTTACAAAAACGTTTAGTGGCTACATAGCCACAAATAGCTACAATTGTAATCGTAGAAATATAGACACAACACCTATCGTGACTTTTTGTGTCTTAGAACCATTGCCGACATGGGGGCTTAACCACAACTCATTCGTGGCTATTTTTCTCTAAAATATAATTAATTGCACAATTATCATCATATAGCTTTGCAAACTGAATTTATTGATAAATCTGAGTAGTCAGATCAAACAATCACGGGAAAGCTTTGGGTTGAAACAAAAGTACACATTGCCACAAACTGCTTCGTGGTTATTCATAGCTAACATATATTATTTGAATTTCTGTTCAAAAAGTGTACTCTTCTTTTTTTTCTTTGATCAAACGTCTCATCTTCTTTTCCTTGACCAGGGTTCTCATTCTATTTGCGCGATTTATGTTGCAAACAATTTGATAAGCTCTTTAAGGGTCATTGATGGAATTGATAAAGAGTTCACTCTTTAAGTATTAACAGTGTATGTTACTTCACGCTTCCACAACGTCATAAGGGGCGTAAGCACAAGTGTTATGGTATGCCGTTGAGCAAGGTTTTTGAATATATAAAGTCACATAGAGTTAGGAAAGCTGACAAAGGCGAAGACCAAGTGTTGTTTGATTGCTGTGATGAAGAAGCTTTGAATTTTGAGAAGACTAGGATTCATGATATTAAAATTAAAGGTTTCATCTATCTGGGGCATGATATAAGTAAAGCTTTAAAAATCTTGAAGAAAAGGCCCATTGGAGCCGCTGTTGTGATATTTTCGGAGTACTATCACATCACGACGGTAAACTTGTGTTTGCTTTGTATTTTTGTATATTTGGTGTATGTATCAAAACTAATATTTTGTATTATGCAGGAAACTTACATTGGGAAAACCAAGCTCTCGTCAGTTTTCGTAGGTTTTCATGCAGTGATGATAATACATGCTTATTACGATAACAAAAGGGAGGCTGATTTTTGTTTGTAAGTCTAGCCACGGTAACACAAACCATGATGGTGGGTACATTAAAATATTAGCATCAGTGATGCTTTTAGGTGTCCATTGTCAGTCTGGTAAGCAATATCCTACCCTAGGTCTTCTAGTCAAGCCACTCGCTTCACCCGCTTCACCCGATCTTTGTGTACCACTCCCACTAATCGGCCATTTCATTTATCTGGAGGTTTGAGAACATCGTGACACCATCTTAAAAGGTCAGTATATATAGTATATGAATCTTACGAAGTACCACATTTTAGATATTGCTCCTCATAGACCCTAAAAATGCTTCACGTTAGTTTTGGTCCGTCATAGTATGCATATTGGTGTCAAAGTATATAAATTTCACAATTGCGTATTTTTGCAGGTATACGGGCTTGATATTAGTCCTATAGGTGGATAAATTTGTATCTCAATGCTCTTGATGATAACAACCAACCAGTCTATGATGATGAGAAGAAAGCTTTACTGGACATGGTGGAATTCTATGAATCTGATCTGCTTGGTTATTGTAGAGATAATAAAATTCATCTCGAGAGAATTGTAGGATGCATACCCCAAGTAGTTTTTTTTCCTTGTGGTAACATATTTGTGCAGGAGTCATGTAAATGTATGGAACTTCAGAATATAGTTTTGAGGAGAAGAGTAGATAACACACTATAGAATTCACAGATTCTATTTCCTTAACACACGTATATAAACTTTGTAACACTGTTACACACAACAATGCTACAACTTGACTTCAATCAAGAACACATAATTCAACACGAGTAATCACAACTCTAATCTACCCAGAACAGACCAAGGATAATCAACAATCCTTGTCTGAAAGAAAACCCAAGAATGACCCAACATCCAAAATCAGCTACCACAAATTTTTTCCATCTTTCATAACCTAAGCTTCTTCACGAAGAACCCTAAAAATTATGACTCTTTTCTTTTTAATTCTGTAAAAGAGCTGACCAAAATTATCAGCATTCCAAGACCTTTTATGCACCTCAAAAGCTCTCTGGATAAAACAGGTCCGTCCATTGCACTCAGACACTTGCTTTTTACTGCTCCACGTTACGTCTGGAAGCTCCCAATCACCTTTTGCTCCTTGCAACTTGCCACGGTTTTACTAATCCTGTTTTCCAAATTAACATGGTCGATATGCTTAAACAGACTGGAACCTGTTGAGTTTTAATACCATAATAGTGTACATGAACAAAGAGATTTTTTGAAATGATTTCGATTAACTTATTGCAACAATACAAATGTTTATATCAGCTAAAACAAGACTTAATCACAATTAATCTAAACCGGATATAACTAGCCTATACAACTATATACAACATTGATAATAATAATAAATAAAATCTAATATTTTGGTAGATTCCAACCTAATCTACTATAAAATGTGGAGTACCTTTTGAGGGTCCTATAGATAACTTACCAACCCAAAACAAAAAAACTGGTGTTTCTCAGTCATAATGGTGTTTGCTTGAACAGTGGTTCATGGACTGGAATTCCTGGTTACTGCCGCTTTTCATTTGCATTGGAGGACGGTGATTTCGACAAGGCTATTGAGTCGATAGCTCAGTTTAAAAGCGTCCTTGGTAATTGAATGTCATCTTCTTGAACTAAAAGAGCACTGCACACCTCTGGGATTTAAGACGCTCTTCTTTGGCGATTCCTTGTTCTGTTTTTTTTTTCCAAATAATTTGCGCCCTCGTCTCTTGCTAATAACGAGTATTCCGTTTCCAAATGTGAATTCTTTTCGTGCTAATTAAGGGTTTTGGGGGACTATGTTCACCAATAGTAATTACTCTGTTTGGATAAGTTTTGTTTCTTCAATTGCTTCTTCGATTTCTAAAATGTATGATCTTCACTTCTTTAGTTGATGTGCCAAGTACCAGAAGTGTATTGATTGTATTGAGCAAGTTACTAAACGAGGGAATCAAACGAACAGTGTGAAGCGCAGGTTTTCTATGTTTATGAATCTGTGTAACAAATTTCCAAATGTGATGTGAGAAATGGTACACAAAGAAGACTCATCTGTTAAATTACAGCAGCGATCCACAATTTACAAATGCTAGATATTATTCTATTTTTTACACCATGGCTAATAAAACGTGTACAAACCAGAATTTTTATGAAAAGAAAAACCAAGACAACAAAATTTACAGTGCAGTGACAAGATTATGAAAGCAAGCTTCACCAGGCGTTGTTTACTCCCCCTCGTTCGTATGACATAACCTAGCCCGGCCAGGATTTAGCAGAGATTCTGACATTCTCCAACCCTACCAAAATGGAAACACCCTTACCATTATCAAAGAAATAAAACCAGGAAACAATATGATGCATACTCGAAAAAACTTGAAAGTATACCACAGATTTCTACCAAGTTTTTACCTGCTCTGCAGCCCTGCTTTTGAAGATGCCATATGAGGTAGAAACCATTTCACACGACTCAGCAATTCGAGACTCGAGCTCATATTCCGTAGGAGTAAAACCAGGACCTGATCGATCCACTGATTTTGGGGTACCATCTTTCGATTGATTCATGAAATGAAGAAGCACATGTGCCTGTTATATCATATAATGCAAATGAATAAGAAAATTTAGGCCTTAACTACATCTACTCAATAGAATAGAGATATAACAGTTGATAAATCATCCCACATGAAATGCTGCTTTGAGAATGTCATCTGAGTTAGCCTGATGCTTGAGCAATGCACATACTTTACCCTTGGTAGGGCTGTATGTCACCATGTATCTTTCTTTCTGCCATAAGTACAGGGAATAGAGTCAAACACGGCTCAACAAAAGTCGAAGCTTGATATTTGAATAGGGAAATAATTGCATACATCAAAAAAAGGCTTTACTGCCAGATATGTGCTGGGGTCTTGGAATGCATCCTTAAATCTTGCTCCTGCCAAATGGTATGAAAATCCATTTCAGCAAGTTTAAGAGAAAAAAGAAGAATATAGCTTCTACGAAATGCTACATAGCACATACCAAGCATCACCGGCCGATTCTCCACCCACGGAAAAGTGAATATCGTTTCTTTAATGTTACCTTCCTGCAGTGAGGGAACACGCCCTGCAGACACATGGAAAGTTCAATCTGTGAAGTTTGAATGTGAATAACCTCAAAAAGGTTGTCCAAAAAAAAGATTGGGGGTGGGAAATCAAAACTATAGGAGCACACTCATGTGCATCATAGCTTACCCGTCTTGAGAAAGGACTCCACTGCTACTGTAAATCTTGCACGGTTTAGTGTATGCAATACTACAGATCTAACCTGAAAGGAAACAAGCAATGTTTTCGAAAAAAATCCAGGTAACCGGAAGTGCATTCAAAATAGATATACTTGAGATGGAGCTGCATTCTACCTCTTGGTATGAGCTCAAGAGATAGCCACATGATAGAAGACCAAAGGTTGTGACCAACGAAGGATTTCTTTTGGATATCATGATACTAAACCCAGTTCCCATCTTCACAGATCATACAAAAATGAAAACAGTTTTAGAACTCAAAAAGAAGATCAATAACCTACTACTGAAAATCATGATACAGTAAGGACTTAATGACATCCAACAAAATCTATTGTGAGACCCACAGGAGGCAAGTAAAAGTCCATGATTCATGCCGCTTGACAGATAACACCAAGAAAACAATTGAGAAAGAATGAGAAGTAATTCTAAAAAGGATCATACCAGATCTGCAATATTACCAACACACTCTCCCTTAGCAGTGACATCTCCAATGTTTTCTCCTTTAGCAAAGGCTTTATAGATTGGTGTACGAGTAGATGTTGATGTTACAGCTGCAACATTCTGTGATAAAACAATGCAAGACCAAGAAAAACATAAACAATAATAGCAGGGCAAAGGGGATAACTTTGAAGCATAGAGAAAATGATGAGAATACCTTAACAACATTAGCAGCACAAGCAAGTGGGAGAAAAAGGTGTGGAACTGCAGCAGTGGCCAACTCTACCCCAGCACCCAGTTCCATCAAAAGATCTCCAGCAAAGCGTAACTGCAAGTTAAAGTGAGTTAGAAGGTGAGAGTCAAGCAGAGCATTAGTTTAAGATATGGAATAAGCACCTGTTTCAAATCATAATCAAATTTCTTTCCTTGTCGCGCAAAAAGCATTTTCCCAACACGCCCAGCACCATCCTGCACAAAATTATATGATCAAGCCATGGTCATGGGAGGGCAGGTGTAATGTAAGTGAAGAAACTCATGCATAATGAGAAGAAAGTGAACCTTGAGAATCCAGTTGATGGCAACAGCAGCAGAAGCAGAACTGTTTCTGGAGGCTCCAACTGAATTGAGAAGGGTTTGAGTGGTAAACACACCCATGGCTCCACCAAAGAAATGCTACAATCATTCATGGCAGTTAAAAAAGCATGAGTGAATTTTTCTAAAACCTTGAAAAGAAGATGAAAGATTCATACTTTCAAAGCTCTCCATGTCATGTAAGGAACATAAGACTCGTTAACACTCCCTGGGAATCCTTCAGGTACAACGTAAGATCTGAGGAACGAACCCACTTCCTAAAACCCAGAAATTGAGGGAATAATTCAAATAACAAATCAGCAATTGCAGAAAAAAACAAAGGGAAGGAGGAGACATACATCAAAAGGAGTCTGGGGAGATTCTAAGCTAATGGCACGGACGGAATTTCTCTTGAAAGTCCCAGAAGCATCGCTCTCGGCTACGTACTTCCATCGACGGCCGTCGATTTCCTCGCAGCAGAGAGTGGAATGAAGAAAAAGAGAATTGGGAGGAGGAGGGAGATCATCGTCGGAGGGAGGGGAGGCGAGAGAGGCGCTGATGCGGATGGTCTCGCGCGAAAGGAGTCGAACGGAGTCTGATGATGAATGTTTCAGCTTTACTTTCGACATTGTTACGAATTGCAATTCTTCTTCTCCTGATTCTCTGCTTTAATGGAGGATTCAATGACGACGGAGGAAACGAGGAAGCTGTACCAGTTGTCTTGTTTCACTCCCACATACATATTCACCAAATAGTACCATTTTTGGGAAAACGTACTATTTCCCCTCAATATCGTATGCTCGTAGATCCACCCCAAATAGTTTGCTCGTAACACCACACAACCAAATTAGGACAACTATTTCACCCTATTTTGTAATTTTCGCATCTATTTCACCCTAAAATCAATATGAACTCATAATTTTCCCTCAATCCGCGTAATCGCTGTTAACTGTAGACCAAACACAAATTCTAAACCGTTTAAGAAACAGTAAACTGTGACTTAACCAATTTACGACCCGATTAGCAAACAAAACTGATGTTGACCCAAAATAAACATAATTTGACCCGATTTCTTTGTCTTTGACGGGAAAGAAAAAAATAAAATCTCAAATCCAATCTCTCTCTTTCACCGAAGAACCCTAATTTTATCAATTCTCAAAATTCCAAAACCAAATCTCGAAATCGAGCAGATCCTTGGACAATGGAAGATCAAATGGCCTTGGGGCCTCCGAATTCAACATATGTGTATCTACGGTGAAGGATTTGGAGCTGAGCTTGAAGCGCTTGAGTATCGTGGTAGAGTTACTGCGTTTGTGGACTATGTGGAGCATATCGAAGTCGATGATTTCAAGCAATCGAGAATGAAGCATCTCTGCACCAAGTGTAAAGAGCATAGGACGGATCACGATGATGATGAGGATTCAACGCCGTCCGAGTTAAGCATCTTTGATTATCAAGTCAAGCATTCTTGCTCCAACTGTGAAGAACAAGAGAAGAAGATAGAGACACAGTGAGAGAGAAGGGAAAGGTGAATCTATCTCTATGCGTTTGATCATCTTTAGTTTATAGACTTTAGGTGGTCTCCGTTAGTTAATCTAATCTTGCAGAGATGTATCATGTATGTACCTACCTTGCTTTGACATTTTTAGATTATTCAAGTTTAACTCTTCTTTACTTGCTCTCAGTGGAAAATCACTAACAAACCAAGCAGATACTATTGTCTGGAGAATTATTTATTCATGTTTATCAAAACCCAAAATTTCAAAACCCAGAAATTTTACCGACATTGATGATGATTTTGTTACTCGAAACCTCCATCACCATTACAAACTACAAATTACAGTCATTAACAACTAACCCTTGGATTATGACCTTCGATTTGCCGAATTGCAGAACTAGGGTTCTTGGAATTTCAAATTTTGAAAAAATTTGGGGATTTCTTATTAGAATGTGGTATTGTAATAAATGGGTAAACGAAATGGGTTTGGGTCGGGTTTTCATACCAATCAGGTTTCGGATTGCGGTTTGTTAACCGATTTACATATCCCATGATCGGTTATTGACAATAACCGAGAAAATCCCGAAATAGGGTTCAATAGATGCGAAAATTACAAAATAGGGTGAAATAGTTGTCCTAATTTGGTTGTGTGGTGTTACAATACGAGCAAACTATTTGGGGTGGATCTACGAGGATATGAAACTATTGAGGGGGAAATAGTACGTTTTCCCCCTTTAATCCCACCAATGTTTCATCTAATTACTTACCACCAATGTTTTTAAAACCGGATCGGCGACCGAACCGAAAAAACTTTTGGATCGTGGGTTAATATGGATCAACAGGGTTTAATTGTTTTTTTTAAAATATTAGTTTATATATATTTGGTCTTATATTTTTTTTCTATTTATATGTACATATCTATCCAAATATCAAACAAAACATTTCAATTATTACAAACATTTGAAATAAAACTCCGACCCAAAAAAAACATTTGGAAAAAAAAGCAAAATAAAACTAAATGATAGATACTAACACAATTGTAGCAAATTTAAGCGTTTTGGTCTAAATCTTTAAGCGTTTTATAATTTAAAAATACTTTATATGGAAAAAGTTTACTAATTCATTATTTTTATCAAAAAAAAAGTTGGCTAAAACTTATAACTAAAAGAAAATAAAATGAAAAACAAAATTATTAAACCCGGTTTGATGCGGGTCCGGTTCGATACCGGTTTCCGGTTTTAGCCGGTTCAACCCGGTTTTAAATCCGGTCTAACTATATTTGGGTTTTTAAGTGAACCCGAACCGGACCAGTAGCCGGTTCCCGGTTTAATCCGGTTTTAAAAACATTGGTTAAATACTACAATTTTAGTATTACTAAAGTAGATCAACTACTTGCTGGATGGTAGGCTTATGTTGAATCTTCTTCTAGTGGCGCTTTCAACTTCTATCCCAATCAAGTACATATGCTCCAACATGTTTCTTAACATTTGACTCTTTTTTTAATTATTTATGTGAACCTTAATCTCCGAAAACCTTTTATAAATGGCAAGTAAATTGTGAGCTTTAGGAGTTTCGTAAAACCGCATAATCTCATTAATGTAAAACTTTACTGATATGATCCATCTTAGTTATTGAACATGTTGCGTTGATGCTTTTTCAAATATTTGTTGTCAAAACGACATATAACAAACCATTCCTAAAACATGGATCCTATATAACTAGACTATCCACTTGTATGACAATAATCCATTCTACTAATCTACTCAAAATGACAAATCTTTCGATTTTCTATTGATTAGGATTAGAGATCTTAAATCTATAACTGCATATTGGTCCACTAATCACTTTAAACATCAAGTGTCAATAGGATAAGATGTGAAAAACATGCTTTGAAGTCTACTAGACATTGGAACAAACATCTTCCTGTACATGAAAAGACATTGATATAAGTTTTGATTAATTATTATGGACTCTTTCTGTTATGGAAAATCAATTTTTAAAAAATGATCATTGTCTTATGAGCGTTAGCTTTGTTATCTATAATAAGAATCTTCAACTCTTTTTTTTTTTAAAGTCACCGTAGTAATTGCAACATTTAGCTGACCATGAGAAAATATTGATCTAGGCAAAAACAATCCAACTTTTGTGAGTGATTTTTCTTTAGCTTAATCGATAGTTATAACAAAATCAATTGATATTGGCAAATGTTAGTTGTCAACAACGTATTTTGAAACGCAATCTTGTGTCATTAAGTGAATATTGGGGTTGGTTTTTGCCCACTGAAATTAACTAGAAAAACGATTAAGTATGAAAATACGGGCCAAACCGAACTCAACAAAGCAATTAATCGAAATGGGCCGAATCAATCCACAAAAATGGGCTCAGTATGATTTGACAGACCCGACCCACCATATGAAAGATTCGAGATGGGATCGACATCCTGATTCGTAGTTAGTTTTGACTTCCATAATTTGGTGCGAGAGAGGACTTGAAAATTTCTTACACGAAAGAACCAACATACGAAAGATTCGGAGAAGTGCCACCGATCCTAAAGAAACTAGACACTATCTCACTGGAGAAAAGGAGACTTCAACATATGTAGCTGCAGAGATAATCCGAAGTGTTAATACAAGTGAAAACCATGCTTGAGACACTGCTCAAGAAGGTGGAGGAGCATAACATGCTGACATCACGATGACCGACAAATTTAGAGCTTTGGAACATAGAGCCGACCGGGAAGTAAATTTTGGGATTAGACCCGATGAGGCGAACCATAATATGACGGTCCTCGATTTCTCAACACCTCCAAACGTCCCGAAGATCCCAAGAATATTGCCTATGTCATAATAAATCAAACTCTTACGGGAACTAGACATAATAAATCAAACTGAATAGTGGGAACGCAAAGACCATGTAGCGAACATATCAACGATGGATCGGCTTCGGTGATCGTTACCGACGACGAAAATCGTGAAAAAGAGCACACCTTGGAGAATCCCGAGGAACCCGAGCACAAAAGAACCCGACCCGGTGGAATTCGAAAAAAGGTTTTAACAGGTTTAAAATTAGAATTCGAAAGCTTTTGGAAAGGCATTAAAAAAAAGAAAAAGAAAAAAAAAATTGGGGTTTGTGTACCGTCCGTCTGGCTCCTCGTCTTTACGCCTCGTCGTCTCTCACCAAATTGGTTTGATTTTGGAGGTCAAGGGAAAGTGGCGCCTTTGGGTTTCAAATCTGAGAGATTTCTTTTTGGCTTCCGTAACCTTAATTGATTTTCGCAAACATGATAGTGAGGACTCCGCCGCCGAAGAAGCAGCGTTCCGACGACGGAGCCAGCCCCGCCACCGCCGGCAACCATCTCACTATTTACGAAGATTCTCCGCTTCAAACTTCTCATGACCATTCCGATCAGTACCTTTGCACTTATCAATGCCGCCAAATGGTCCTTACTCGTATTTTGAATCTCCAACAATCACCATTGTATATTCACTGCTGTTCTAGTTCTTAGGGTTTTCTCTTTGTTCTAGGTTAAAGCTGATGTTCTAGATGCCTTGAGCAAAGCAGAGACTCAAGCCCAGGAATCTCAGACCAAGTTACAGACTCTCAATGACAACTTCACCAAAGCAGGTGGGGATTTCAATTCGATTTTCTCTTAGCTTTTCTCTGTTATTGGGAAAATTCTGCTAACGGATCTTATTGTACAACAGACGCAGAGAGAAAGCAGTTTCGAGATAGATTCATGTACTCAGAGCAAGAACTAGCTGCTG
Source organism: Draba incana (assembly GCA_963576765.1). Lineage (NCBI taxonomy): Eukaryota > Viridiplantae > Streptophyta > Magnoliopsida > Brassicales > Brassicaceae > Draba > Draba incana. Next base: position 17,336,732 of record OY755205.1, read on the forward strand.
CTAAAGGGCGTGAGAAGGTGCTTCAGGATCAGCTCCTTACGGAGATCAACAATTCTCAAGAGCGGTATACCAAACAACTACAATCTTCTCATGAAATGGAGGTTTGATTTGTCTTTTTTGTGTGTTACTAATTTTGATTCTTAGTCATTATCATCAGTGGAGTCATTTACGTTTTTGTTCTTTTACATACCAGGTAAAACTTCAAAATGAAATGAATCTACGAAAGAAAGCCGAGTCTTCTGCTGCAACGGCAGAAGAGAAAGCTAAACTTTTGGAAGATAAACTAAGTCAGCTATCTGCAAGTTTTGACAGGGAGAAAAAACGTCTCAACAGTGATATTGCTCACTTGGGTAAAGAAGCCAAGCTCTCTGTATCTAGAATTGGTGCAGATGTAAGTAGCTATTAGGAAAAGGGATATCTTGAATAAGTTTTTTTTTTCCCCTCATGCAATCACTGAAGTTGAACCTGTTTTCCTTTGCTTTTAGCTTGAGAGGATGCAGTGTAGAGCACAAAACACAGAGACGGAATCAGGCCTTTTAAGATCGCAGCTGGAGCATCTTAAACAGCAATTTGACAAGGTAAGCTTTATCTGACTTGGATCTGAAATAAAATAACACAATTAATAAGTTAACGAATGTTGTTAGTAGATTTCTCGCTGCCTCATTTGAGTTTTTGTTTGCAGTGTTTGCAAGAAAAAACTGAAGTAGAAAAGAAGCTGGCGTCATTCACTTCTCAAGAAGCATCTCCTTCAGATAACAGTGTATTGGTTAAACATCTCCAGGAGGAACTTAAGCGCTATGTAAGTTTGACCAGTTCTTAGGTTGTCTGGTTAATGATTTTACCAAGTTGTTCCAGCTTTAGATGCATCATTTATTGAAAAGTATGAATGTGGTTAGCACATTGATTGAAACTGTCGTTTTCATTCATTACTCATTCTTGTTTAACATGAAAGAACTACTCAAGACGTAACCCGAATTCTAGACACTTCCTCAATGATCTCTATTTTTCTGCTGCTTACTCTAGTGGAGCACTTCCCATCTTAAAGACTTCTAACGAGTTTCACTCTGCTGAGTTTCCAAACTCTTAAGTTTACTCAAAACACTTGTAAAACTTAAAAAAATGGTCTTCTTATATATTTAGATTTTCTTAGAAAAATCTGAAGTCAAAAGTTTACTTTGCAATTACTTTGAGGTACCGAAAAATGAGTTACTTGTCAGAGTACACAACTTTTGCATGTCAATTTCAAATATTGATTGTAAATTCTACTTGCATACTTCTCATCTGTTGAGATATGCATGTACTACTTGTAGATTATATTATACTTTCCTGAAAATGTCTTTTTGTTTATGTATTTCCTAACTATATTGATTCTTTATTATTGTAACAGGAAGCTGAAGTACTAGAAGCTAGAAAGTTTAAATCTCAACACTTAGATGATGAGTTGTTGAAAGTGAAATTATTGGAAGAAAAAAGCCGTAGGAAAAGGGCAGAATCAGAGTTATCAAAATTGCATGAATTACAGCTAAGCATGGACAAGTTGGAGAATGAATTGTCATCTTGGAAGTCATTGGTAAATGACATTCCTGGTGTATCCTGCCCTGATGACATAATTATGAAATTCTCGACGCAACAAAAGTATGTCAAGATAGTCATAACAGATTTTGATATTGTTTCAAATAACTATGCCTGTCTTAAAAGAAGTATGTGCGGAACACTGAGGTGGTTGTTATGGGGCCATTTTTACGGCTTTGCTTAGGTGAACTAGATATTATTTGTAAGAGACATTTGCAACAAAACTTTGTAGAGATGTAGCTTTATTTTTTAGAGACATTATTGCTTGTTAGTGCAAGTCTAGCAGTTCAAGTGTGGGCTTGGGAGCATCTAGACTAACTTTTGGAATTAGTTGGGAGGAGAGAGTATTGAATTCTAGTTTACCAAACTCTCTGAGGTAACACGTGTATCTATGAGACTTTCTACTGACTTGTGTTTCTGTCTATTAAAGGGAGGTGCTGAACAGCTCTATAAAGATTGGGGAAGTAAGTACACGTTCTAAACAACTGGAGGTGGCTCTGGATGCTACACAACATGGCCGGCAGAATGCTGAGACTGAGGCTGCATTAGCTAAAGAGAAATGTGAGGCACTCAAATCAGATGTAAAGAGGATTGAAATAATGGTAAGATTGAATTTAGTTGATTTCGCTGTGTAAAGGGTCACAAATGCATTTAATCTTTCGCTGGCATCTATTGATTTTGATTCTCGAGGGGTATATGATAGCATTTTCAATCGGCGGCACTCTAGTGCTCATTATTTTATATTCATTATCCTGGTGTATTGATTGTTTACTTGGTTTCCCTAGGAGTCGGTCTTTGCTTGAGTATATACTAGTTCTCCTCTGTATTTCATGTTGAGAAGTGGTTTTTGCATTCATAAGAAGCTGGTAGAACCAATGTAGCTGAGATATTATTGATAGGATAGTATCTCAAGTATAAGAAGCTGATACTGACACGCTTTATTGCACTCTTACTAACAAATCTATAATTTTATAATGATAGCTTTCTTTGGTCACCGAGGAGAAAGAACAGTTAAAAGCTGTTGTTAGTGAATTAAGGAAGTCAAGCAGTGGAGGATCTATGTCTGGGGCCACAGATGGATCCCTTGTTCAGGTTTAAGAATACCACTGTCCTTACTTTTAAAGATTTTTCATTTTTTTGTTCGTAGCATATTTCTTAGTTTGTTTTTATGCACAGGGGCTTCAATCTTCTCTTGCAAAGAAAGAGAACTATCTTAAGGATTTGGAGAAGGATCTAACTCAACTGAAGGATGTCAATAATCGTCAACGGAATGAAATAGAACTTCTAAATGAGAAACTAGTCACTGAAGCAAGAAAAATTAAGTCACTGGAAAGGGATAGTGATCGTCTTCGCTCTGAGATCTCTTTGCTGGAGTCGAAGGTATATATGTCAGATATGTATGCTTGCAAATATTACGCAAAATACTTCGTGGTAGTACACTGTTGAAGGTGAAATCTTGGCACGTCCACAGAAAATCGAACAAGGATTCTTTATTTGATTAAACTTTTACCTGCCATGGTCCAAATGAATTTTAAGAGCCTTTTATTTGTCTTAAGTGAATGGTGAAAATTTACTGCATCTTTTGTTTGTCTTAGGTTTCAGGAAATGTTTCATTTCTACCCTAGAGTTTGGTCGGAATAGCAACATTAATTTGGTTTCCTTTTTATTTGCAGCTGGGTCACGGTGATTTTTCTGCTGCAAATACAAGGGTTTTGCGCATGGTGAATACTCTTGGTGTCGAAAATGAGGCAAAACAAACAATAGAGGCTTTACAGGCTGAGTTACAGAAGACAAGAGAAAGACTCCTAGCTGTTGAAGAATTGAAGAGTCAGTCTGGTAAATTTCTGATTGTCGACCTTTTCCTATTTTTGACATTAGGATTTAGGATTGCCACAAGTCTACCATTTAATTTCACTTCAAGTCTATATTTTTTGCATCATATTCTCACGAAGAAAAGGGAGGCCAAAAGTATTGCTGATGCTCTGCCTCAGGAAGACTCTAGGAGAAATATTTTATTGTTTCAGAATTGTTATTGTAGTTTACATAGTAAGCTTTTGTGACAATTTTTTTCCATGAATATTCAGGAGATCCTGGGAAGCTAGTTGACTCCCATATAACTGGAAAGATTTCTCAACTAAAAGAGCAAATTGCTACACTTGAAAAGCGTGAAGAGAGGTATGTTGTTGTTAAAAAGTTTAACACATCCTTTGCGCAATTATGAGCTTTCTTTCCCATATTAATAAAGCATGTGGAGCCTTTGAAACAGGTACAAAACAGTTTTCGCGGATAGAATATCCGTGTTTAGGAGGGCTTGTTGCGAGCTTTTTGGTTATAAGGTATTCCACTTGCTCATATCCATCTCATGGCTCTCAAATTTCTTAGGTTACTGAGCATTACAATGGTTTCCTGAAACCAATAATTCTGGAGATAAAATTGTACAAATTGTATTTATACACTGATAATGTTGACTACCAAATTCTAAAATGCATGTTCATCCTTGGTTACTCCATAAAGTAAAGAAGATTTAGCTTTTGCTGTCCTTAATTATGTTATCTTCCACGATTCATACGCATTAATGACTATAAATTCTTGTTCTCCTACAGAGCTTTGTTATCTTATGATTTTCTGTTGAAAACAGATTGTAATGGACGAACATCAGCGTCCCAACGGGATCCCGGTTACTCGGTTTACTCTCCAGTCTATATATGCTCAAAGTGATGATGAAAAACTCGAATTTGATTACGAATCTGGAAACACTAGTATTCTCGTAAGTGATTCTTGCAACTCATAGCATTCTCAAGCTTTTTTTTATCTCAATTTATTAACTGATACTGATTTAATTCCCCCAGGACAACCAACACGCTTCTCAGGGTGAGATAGCGAAACAGGTAAAATGCAGGCCTATGTATCCTTAGTAGCAGCAGTGGTTTGTTGGTGAAGTTTACAATCTCATTCTCCTGTGTGTTCCTTGCAGGTAGAAATATTCATCAGGAAGTTTAACTCGATTCCAGCTTTTACAGCCAATCTAACAATGGAATCATTCAACCGCCGCACTTTATATTGAGAGCACTGAGTCCATTCCCAACCTTGGTTTTGTATATTTCTAAAGCTTGCTGAATAGGAACATGAAACGCAAAGCCGCAGCTTAGAAAATAGTCAGCACATGACTGATCTATATATCTATCTCTGGGTTGTTACGTCTTGTGGTGTCAATAACTCTATTTTGGTATGAAAGAGAAGTGGCTTGGATTTACTCAGAAAGAACGTAAGAGTAGATCAATGTTCAAGATGAATGATCCCATCGCAATGCAGTAGCCAATTTTGTAGCCTTTAAGCAAATTCAAAGCATCCATAAGTTTTTCCTTATCCTGTTATTCCAAGTTTATGCGTTTGACCAACAATGATGATAATACTAACACGAGTGATCTTACATCGAAAACTTTTTACGTCATTTTCCATTGCTTCTAGTAATGGAAAATTCTCCTATAACAGATAATGTAAAGGCCAGTTACATAACAAGAGCATTCAAGGCATCACTAAAGATCAGACCTAATACATACTTATAGAGAGCTAAACGATATGTCCTGGTTACAAACAAGTAACAACACAAAAGATGAGACCTAATACATAGTTAATAGAGAGCTAAAAGATATGTCCTGGTTACAAACAAGGATAAAAACCAGTTACTTAAACACCGAAGAAGGAGGTTTTTGCAGTAAGCAATAAACAATCTTTCTAAGAAGGATGATCAAATTTGGCGGATGGTGGGTACCGAGTCCAACCACTGTGGAAGCACGAACTGAGACAACATGAGAATCTTATCAGCATCGAACACACTTTGCATGTACCCTTTAGATTCGCATGTGTTTACACGACAACAGCCTTCGTTGTCACTTCTCCAATTCCAATTCTTTGATTCTTAATGGACAATAAACTCTTGAGACATCAAGTTACCTGATACAAAACAACCATGTTGTAGACTCCAGAGATTGACAATCTCAGAATCAAACGGATTCATCGCCAAGGGAAAACAATGTTTAATTGACCGGAAAGACAAAATGTGGTTCAACGTTGTAAAATGCCAATCATTGTTCTTGTAGAATTGTGGTAGTAGATCTTCAGCCTCCACCCAATCATCATCAATCTTCTTGAGCCTCCACATCATCAATCTTCGATCTATTAACTCAATGAAGAAAACATCTCCTCCTGAACTAGTCAAGCATCTCCTTAAATGTACATCACCTCCTGAAGTTCTCAAGGATCTCCTTAGATGTTCATGATCCGCGAGAGGGAGAGATATAACCCGACACGCTTCTTCCTCGTCACCGCTATAAAAGTCGTAAGCTATAAGAACATCAGGCTCAGTAGGCACCACACTAGTCTCCAAGAGATAAATCATCTTATTCAAACTCATCGCATCGCAGGCACTGGGGTTATGCATCGTATGCGACGAGAAAAGCCGCTTTCGACTCCATAAACCCGACTCAGACGAATACACACAAACTCTCCATTCATTCTTATCACTATCACTACTCTCACAAGTCCTAACAACTTTAAAGCTCGAAACGACACCGTCTTGGTCAACACGAGTTACCAAACCAGTGGATTTACTACATGGCTCTGGAGGTGAAGGAATCTCAACCCAATTTTGTAAAACAGGATTACCAACCAAGGATTTGTAATCGTAATCGTGACCAATCTCGATCAAAATCAATCCATTAGAAGAACCTCGGTAATAAGTAGGGAGATGATTCGGATCTGGCGTGAGATAAGAACCTGGAGATTTTGGGAGATTCCATAACTCGCATGCGTGGAAACCGAAAGCTTCAAGATGTGCGTTTGTGAGCATGAGTGACCATGAGGAAGATGAGTTTTTGTGGAAAGAGACGAAGAGACGGCGGAAATAGGGAGATTCGATAAGCGATTTCCATGGTTTCGAGACGCATTTGAATCTGGCGTTGGTTTTCAGAGCTAGTCTGGGGAGTATTATCAGCAATATCTCCTCTGGTAGTCTTCCTCTTCCCGTTGCTTCCATCGTCGATTGATTTAGGGTTTTTACTCACCGCACTCCACTCTCCATTCTCCACTCTCAAGTCATTAATATTATATATATTAAGTTCTCACTACGTAATGGGCCACTTTCAACAATAGGTAAGGCCCATGCTAAATTATCTCTTTAGGCTCATTCTTAGTGAACAAATATGGGGGAATTCGAAACTCTAGGGTGTACAAACAATCTGTAACCGAACCGAATCCAATTTTTAGGTGTTAATTGGATTTTAAATATTTTAAACCGAAAAATTTAAACGAATCCCGAACCGAATTAAAAAATAAATGGGTATTTGAAGAAGCCGAAACATCTAGCTAATATTTTAAGGTTTACAAAAACCAAAAAACTATAAGAAGATGACATGTGTCATATACTTTTTATATAATTAATTAATTTTTTTTTTTTGTCAAATGTAATTAATTACTAAAATTAATATTATTACTAATCAGATAATGTGCAGCTGTGAGAAAGAGAGAGGGGAAAGGAGGGAAAAAAAAAAAAGGAGAAGACTATGAGAGAGAGAGAAGGAGCGGCTGTTTCGAATGAACAATGGCACAACGGCTAGTTTTGACATGTGCCATTACTTTTTTGTGTAAATGTAAATTATTCTCTAAGATATATGGTTGAACAATTTAATTAAGAGTTTTTCTTTTCGGAGATTATTCGCAAGTTCGGAGATACCGTCATGGTGATTTTTAATTAGGCCCAATGGGCTTTGTATCGGGTTTATGTTTATCCGAGGCAAGGATTAGTGTTCTCTAGCATCCAATTTAAGGGTTTTCCTTTGGCATAGTTCAATTGCCATTATCCGTAGAAAAGTGATCTCATGTACCACCTAATGATTTGAATGCCACTCCTCTTTTAATCGGATTTAATTCCAAAAAATAATATTTGTAACAATTCTAAACCGTATCCAAAATCTATACCCTAATACTACAATAGTTAACCCAAACCCTAAACTATAAATCCAAACCCTACCCCAAAATCTATACCCTAATTTACAATAGTTAACCCAAACCCATGATCCAAACCCTAATTTTCTAATCCAAATCCAAAATTTTTAACTATAATTAATTTTTAATTAGGAACTCATATAAGTAAATTAATTGTGAGAAAGTGGCATTTCAGATCAATTTTAAAGAGAAAGTGGCAGTTGAGCCATTGATCCGTTTTCCTCCTGCTTCCGACTTTTTTTTGTTTCTCGAACGCGTCACTCTCGAAGTCGGCTTATTTTGTACAAGTGTTCGTAATTTTGGAAGGTTAACGTGAGAAGAAGGAAAAAACAATATCAGACTCTGATAAACCATCATCGACAGGTGATCCCATCTTCTTCTTCTTTCTCTAGGTCAAATTTTTCGGCGTACTTTCTTCTTTTACTGGGTTAGAAGAAGGTTTTAGAGATTCACGATTGGCTTGTTAATGAGTAACGCGAATATGAAATAAATCGGAGAAAGCCTTGAAATCTCTTATGCAATTCACGTTTCCTTTTTACTGGGTTTAGAAGAATAATGAATTCCACCATGGATTCACCCTTTTTGTGTCCTATGATTATAATTTTGTGTTTAGAATTGTGTGGTTTATTCTTCTTAAGATGATATTGATAATAAGAGTGGTTTGTAGGTATTTAAGACTACAATTTGAATTGATATTGTCTTTTGATGGTTAATTGTCTAGGAACATATTCAAGTGAAATTAAACATGTTCGGTTCTACCAAGTATTATTATTATCATGATCTACTGCATAACCAAAGAGTACGACCATGTACCTTATTTATCTCAGATCAGGCCCGACACAGAGGACAAACCAGTGAAGCCATCGCTTAGGCCCTAAATTTAGAGGGTCTCTTTTAATTAAATTTTTATTATAGCTATAATTAAAAAAGATTATAAACTTTTTCTACAATAATAATATTCGTAAAATTTTTTTTTAAAATTTTTTTTTTTTAATGTTTATGGTCTTCTCTAAGCAAACATGTTGATTACTCATTTCAAAAACATTAATTTGAAATTATTAGTTAAAATTCAAAGTTTAAGCTGATAACAAAATTATTTGCGATCTACCATGTGACAAGAGAGATTGAATGAGTTAGATTCATCATCTACTGAAACATAGATGGTTGAAAAACTCGACGATGTCAATTTAATTAATGATTTTGCAGGAAAAAAAAACAAGAAGAGCAATATTTCAAAAATAAATTCTATTTTGTTGTTTTTCTTTTATTTCTTACTAACTATTTGGAATTATAACAAAAATTATTACTCTGACTCGACAACGTCAATTTATCACTTTTCTGAAGTCACCGACGATGAAGTAAGTCGTGGTCATTGATATTATTATTATAAGTATATAACTTAAGACTGACATTAGTAATATGTTCACAGTTGGGTGCAGTTTTTTCTACATGTGGCAAAGTTAATGATGTAAAGTGTGAACCTAACGGCATTTCTGCTCTTATCACGTATGATAAGGTAATAAAGATACTTCTCCAAGATATATTTAAGGTTCTGTTTTCTAATCATGTGTATCTATCTTTGTTTTCATTAGGCGATCTCAGCGTATTTTGCAACTAAATCCTTAAATGGGACTTCTTTCCGTCCCGCTTTCCAGGTAATAAAGATACTTAAAGTTCGATTGTTAAAATTTCTCTGTGTTTCTAATCACGTCTATCTATCTTTGTTTTCATTAGACGCCCTTAGATAAGACTCCTCTCCAACCTTAGACTCCTCCTTTTTGGCCTGCATCTTCTGAGGCTGAGACATATTGTGAGAGTTGTTTCCTTTCCGTTAGCAACCTCCTCATGTCAGTTTCTCCAGCTACGTCTAAGTAGAAAGGTAAATATTGTTCTCATTAGCTTATGGGCTTGGAAATAAGATATCATATCTGTGGCTTTGGTTTCTACAATATTTAGTTATGGTTCTCATTAGCTTTTACTTTTTTTTTTCATTCAGGGGAGACATCTAATCATGAACAACCCGATGCCTCACGATGCCAAGAGGCGTAAATCATTCTTGTGGTGTTCACCTTGAGAATCCAATTAAGGGAAGAACCTTCAACCGTTACAGCAGTTGAGAATAGCATCGTTATCTATAATAAGAACCTTTAACCGTTTTTACGTCACCCTAGTAATTGCAACATTTAGTTGGCCATGTGGGAATATTAGTTTAGACAAAAACAATCCAACTTATGTGAATGATTTTTGTTGAGTTTAATACTCTTACATTTGTAGTTGCATAGACAACCCTAAAAGTGTTGTTAAACTGTTAATGCAGATGAAAACCATGCTTGAGACATTGCTCAAAAAGGCAGAGGAGAACAAGAACATATATTTTCTTTTCTTGATCATATTTTTTCTTTGGTTGAGTTACTTGAGTAAGAAATTTCACATTTCAATAACCAAAGCTATTCTATGGCCTTTTGCATCTTCTTGAATTGGCAAATAAATGTTTTACCCTTTCATTGCTTGAACTGTCTTTTAAAGATCGCGATTGATAAATTTGTTGTGTTGTTATTGTTGACGATTTTGAACTTTGAAGAGTTTGGTCTTCAGCTTTGAGATAATCGAATCCTTTACAAACTATCCACAATACAAGTAGCAAGGGTAATAAACAAGTGACAAGGCCGTAATGCACATAAAGAATATATGTACTTCAAAGTAAATTTTATGACATCATCTTGCGGCAAGTACAGTCGAACAAACTCTGTAGTGTGCCTGGTTAATGCTTCATTCGGTAGGATCAGAAGCCTGGAAACACGAGAGAAACTCAAATCATGTTACATATGTTGTAGATAATTGGTCAAAAAATTATCGACGGCATTTAGGACGTAGAATAGTGGTTAGAAATCCGTCCGAAATTACATATGTTGGAAACCGTAAGAACAAATTTCGATGAATTTCCGACTGATATAATAGTTGGAATTTCCAACGGCCTTTTCAACGACTAATTTTGGATGGAAATCCGTTGTAAATTTTGACGGATTTTTTCGACCGTTTCACATTTTGCTACGACCTGTATCCAACGGTAAGTATGGTTGGAAATTCGTTGGAAACAACTATTTCCAACCATATTGACCGTCTAAAATAGCCATGTTTTCTTGTAGTGTATTGTTGTTTTTTTCATCTTCTTTACACACTCTCATCATCTCAAATTAACCCTTCCAACTCTTAATTTACCAAAAAAAGAAATTTACCAATAAAAGAAGAATAAAAATTCCCAAATTTTTTGAGCCCAGTCTCAGTGTCGGGAAGAAGATGAAGAAGAACACATGAAATTGATTTTAGGGATTCAATTTCGTTTTTGTTTAGCCCCAAATCAAAACGACGTCGTGTTCATTAAACACCTAGAACGACGTCGTTTAGGTACTCCGGAAGCGACAAACCTGACACGTGTCAAGCACCTCCGTCATGTCACTGTTCTGTTGACGTTGACTCACGGTCAACATTTCATGGGACAATATTTGGCACCAATTCTTTAGTCTAGGTACAAAATTTGAATTATAGTTGTGTCTGGGATCAAATTGACCGATGCTTAAAGATCTGGTCCAAATTGACACTTTCAAAATAGTCTATGGCCAAAAAGACCGTTTTCCCGTCAGAGATTATATTAACTCCACTCCACTCCACTCCACTCCAATCCACTCAACTCGGGTTAATATTAAGTTCTCATTTCTCAGGCCCAAACGTAATGGGCCACTTTCAACATAGGTAATGCCCTTGCTAAATTATCTCTTTAGGCTCATTCTTAGTGAACAAATGGGGGGGATAGGAAACTGGAGGGTGGGCGAACAATCCGAAAGGAAACCCAACTCGGAATTATTGAAATCGAAACGAATCTAATTTTTAGGTATTAAATGGATTTTAAATATCGTAAACCGAAAAATTGAAACCAATTCCAAACCGAATTGAAAAATAAATAAGTATTCGAAGAAGCCGAAACATAAAATTTAAACTACATATATTTAAATATAATATGGATATGTTCGAGAATTTTAATAGTTTTTTTTTTTCATTTGGGATTTAAAGGTAAAATTGGCTAAAAATAATTAATTTAGTTAGATTTATTATTTTTAATTTTTAACTTTTTTTTGAATAACATGAGTTAAAAATAATTAAATTGAACCAAAAATAGAAAAAAGTTAAGTACTAATGGTTACCCGAACTCAAATCCGAAACCGACAATAACCGAACCGAAACTCTAATAGTTAGCCGGAACGATCCAAATATGATATGTGGTGTTGCTTTGTATCCCAACGTAAGTGTTGTTGAGTGAGTGTGGAGGAGGAAGCAGCCACACATTCGCGCTTCCATGGCCGTTGTACTTTCCTACTCGCCTCCTCTTCGTCTTCGATTCCATCGTCGCTACGTGAGATTTCTCCAGATCCTCATTTCTTAGGGCTATTACGCAAATTGAAATCAGAAATTTCACTTTCCGATTGACGATCTCTCTGTCTCTGCAGGGAAATTTATGTAAAAACCAAAATGTCCCGACAGTTACGGCTATGTTCTGGAGGTCAAACAAGTCTCCGGAAGTAAGAGAAATCGATATATCTCTTAAGAAGTATCCTCTATCTGGAATCGAGGTACTTTTGTTACTTGATCCCCTTAGGGACTGATTCATCTCCCTCTAACAATTGTGATTTCGTTTAGGATGATGGTTCAGGAAATCAGTCGAAACAAAAAGTGATTACACTTTCAGTTGTTTCATCAATATCAGAGATAAAAGCAGCTGATTGGGACGCATGTGCCTTGGATTCTTCTGAACCTGAAAGCTATAATCCATTTCTGATGCATGGCTTTCTTTCCACCTTAGAAGAGACTGGCTGTGCTACTCGGGTCTGGTTTAAATCTGATATCAGTCTTGTCTTTCTTATATGCTTCTTTATGACTCTTTATCTTTATGCTAAATTGTTTCCAGGAAACAGGTTGGATGCCATTCCATATTGTTGCAAAGGATCAATCTCATAACATTTTGGGTGTTTCTCCACTTTATCTCAAAAGGTTTCTTCTTCTTCATCTTCTTCTTCTTTTGATAATACATGATGGTTAATATTCTCATATGTTGTAATGTTGTTGTGTCGCAGTCATTCGTACGGTGAATTTGTTTTTGATCACTCTTGGGCTGATGCATACCGTAGTTTTGGTGGAAGATATTATCCTAAACTTCAGTCTTGTGTTCCTTTCACTCCTGTTACTGGCCCCAGGATTCTCGTTCGTAGTAATCCTTGCAAAGACCAAGTTTTTGATGCTATTGTTTCGGCCATGACTGAACTCGCAGCTAAGGTATGATGATATCTCGTATTGTAGATTAAAATATGGACTAGGAACACATGTGGAGTTTGCTAACATGATTAAACTTGTCATCTCATGGTATGCAGAACTAGTTTTTTTTCTATGTATTAGCGAGCGATCTCATCTTTTTACCTTTTAAGAGCTGTAATGGTTCTTTTGCTTTGAGTGAGCTTTCTGCTGTCAAGATTAGTTATTCTGTGCACTTTGGCAGCTACAAGTTTCATCTTTGCACATTACCTTTCCATCTGGAGCTGAGTGGAACAAATTGAAAGAGAAAGGCTTCTCGCAGAGGATTGGAATGCAGTACCACTGGCAAAATCGTGGCTATAAAAAGTAAAGAAAGTTTCTTTGCCAAACTATATTTTAATAATTAGTGGACTGGTTATTGTAGTTGCTTTTATATTTTGATTATTGTTCTAGTTAAGGTATACCACAAAAACACTACTTCAAAGTCGTAGGATTCACTTGTAGATGCTTTTGGAGATTTTTAACTGTTCAGCAATCTTACTTAAACAGTTAAACTTAAGACATTGTTGGTTGAGAGTTAAGGTATATGTTATAAAATTCCTCATACGTAATGATTGAACAACTGGCTCTTGTAGGTTATATATCCGGAATATGTTGCGAGATTGGTGATATGACTAGTATTTTAGACCCTTTAATATTATATTCCAAGTCCGTGAAGAATTTGGTGCCTTTAATATGATTCGGTTATATTAATAGTCATGCATCGGTTTCTGTCTGGTCATGATCTGTTGACTACCAACTATGTTCACTTAAAAGTAACATATGACTGATGCTAACTTTTTTTTATCCCTGCTTCAGTTTTGATGAGTTCTTGATGGACATGAAACAAAGCAAAAGGAAAAATATCCGCCAGGAACGCAAAAAGGTATGTTTGTTCTCTTCTTTCTATATCATCCTATTGATCAATGAAATCAACCTAGTTCATAAGTAGCAAGACATATATGTGAACAAACATATAAAAGATTGATAATGCTGGTAAAGCACAAGCAATTAAAAAGGTCATATATAAGCTAATGGATCAAGAAAAGCAAGGAACCATTTGAGCGAGAGATCATTTAGTCTTACAACTTAGAAGATATATGTATAATGCATTTGGAGGATTATAACATTAAAGAGTCTGGAAATGACTAAGAGACTCCTTGCCTCAAATTCATATATTATTTCATCCTTTATTGGCTTGGAAACGCATAAGTCAAAAGGAAATAGATACACACTTGTTGTGCGAGTAGTTGAGATTTATCCTGGTCTCTCAGTTCCTTTTCCCTTGTGGATAGTTCTTCCAATACAACTTATTGAACTGTAGCCTTATGTCTTTATCCTTATGGCGTTTTTTAAGCATGATGCTGACCTCTAATGCTCTTTTTCTCTAGTAGATTGTTACCCAGAACTTGAAAATGAGACAGCTACGAGGAGATGATATAAAGGTATGCACTGGACCGTTACGAGATGACACTATATTCTGTAATTGATTATTCCTAGAGGTATCTTTTCATTTTAATAGCTATAATCAACGTTGTGATCTCAATGTCTGTTACCAGAGGTTAGAATTGATGGGACATGCTATGAGGCTTCTAGAATAATGTGTCTTGAAATTTAATTCTGTCTGGCCTAAGTCAATCAAATTTTCAATCCATCTTTTGTTCCTAATGTTTTTGCAGGCTAGGCACTGGGATTCCTTCTATGATTTCTACAAGAACACAACTGATAACAAGTTAGTCCAAATCATTGAGACAAAAACAATTTCTTATCATCAAGCGCATATATGTGTCTCTGTGTATAATGCACATTGGCATGCAATGATATGTCGTCTTTAAGTGTTTTGCCCCTACATCATAATTCTTCTAATACTTATGCTTGTAGCCTTGTGCTTTCAGATGCTTATCATTTTCCGAATATTTGTAGATGGGGAACACCTTATCTAACAAGGGAGTTCTTCCACGTCATGGCATCAAAGTTGGGAGACAGGGTATTGCTTGTTCTTGCTGAAGAAAATGAGGAACCTGTTGCAGGAGCATTGAATCTTATTGGAGGAGATACATTATTTGGGCGACTATGGGGTTGTCGTCCTGAGTCATATTATCCTAGTCTCCATTTTGAAGCGTGCTATTACCAGGTTGGTCTTGTTGTTACAAAGTCTCAGATATATCGTGTGGGAAATGATATTAAATCACAAATGAACAATGATGGTCGCAGGCAATTGAAGCAGCAATAGAGCTTAACCTAAAAACGGTTGAAGCTGGAGCTCAGGGTGAGCATAAGATTCAGCGGGGTTACCTTCCTGTTAAAACGTATAGCTCCCATTACATATTCGATGAAGGTTTCAGGCAAGCCATAGACGAGTTTTTAGTGCGCGAATCAAATCAGGTATGCTTATTAGAAGTTATGGTGCTGAGGTGTCAAATTGGGATCGTTGCTTTAAACAATGTAACTTTGTACATTGCAGGTGGATTATGTCATCAAACTGTTGCATGAATCTGGACCTTTCAAAGAGACAAAAGAATAAATGCATTTCTATCTTGGTTACAGCAAACATTCTTGTATATTCACTTGTATTGTGTTACGTCCTAGGCTAATGCGTCGTTATACATTATAATTGGCTTATTTTTGTTTCTGATAAGTGGAACAATTACACTTGTGACTTAATCATAAACTTAATTCAATGAAGGTTAAGCTTTGTATGTAATCAGGAACCTGAAACATCAAAAATACCTAGATACCAAATATAAAGATGATAAAAGGGAAAATGATATCGGCTTATAAACATAAATTACAACTTACATGTGGTTTATTATTTTATTTTTAAGAATACAATATTTGGTCTAGAGTTGCAAACCAAACCAATCTAAACTTGTATCACAATATTCTTTCCCCTGCTTTCCCAATATTCTTCTCAACAAATAAATTGAAATAAATAATGTAAATGTGGGCATGAGAGCAAAGCGTATTGCTCATCTGGGGTTTTCATACTCATTACATCGTATAAAATGGGAAACTCTAAAGCTTATGTTTCTCCTGAAAACAAAGTTCCAATTAGATCCAACGAACTAAAACAAGATGCAGAAAAACAACGAAGAGACTAAAGGACTTACCATATTCATTTGAGGGGATCCATGTGAGGGTAGAGTCCCAGAACATGTTCTGGCATGAAATCATGCCTTGTTAGTATTCCAACTATAGGCGGTCTCTGCGATACAAAGACAGACCCGTTAGAAACGTACACAAACCTCTAGAGAGAGAGAGAGAGAGAGGGAGAGAGGGAGAGAGAGAGACTGACCCCTGGTGTTTTGGGCACCACACACAAGTGGCGAAGGCCAAGTTGCCGGAAAAGAATAGCCGCTTTAGCTAAAGACAAAGTCTCGAGCACAGTGTAAGGAGATGTGTTAGTGATGGGATGGAGATCAACATACATCTCCATCTCCTCCTCATCTATATCCAAATCTCCAATCTTAAGCCCCTTGCCTAGTCCTGCTTTGGCAAAGTCACGGGCTTTGCAGCTTCTTAAAATTTGGGAACCATATGTTCTTCTCTGCTTTGAGAATTTCTTCTCTTGGAGAAGGACGAGGAGATGTGATCTCAATGCTATTCCACATAGCTCGGTAGCCTCTGTGAAAGGTGGCTCATCAATAACAGGGAACCCATTATGACTTGTCATCTTCAAAGCCTGCCATATTACCCCAACCTTTTCAACTCTTGAAAAGGATATTAAAGGTCCAGAAACTACGTCTTTTGCTACTAAATTGCGCATGTACGGCTCTGCATGGTCTTCCATGTAAGGAAGTCCTTTCATTGTCACAATCTGGTCATAGACCCCTTTGTTAAAACAATC
The DNA here is from genome assembly GCA_963576765.1 of Draba incana. Lineage (NCBI taxonomy): Eukaryota > Viridiplantae > Streptophyta > Magnoliopsida > Brassicales > Brassicaceae > Draba > Draba incana. Next base: position 17,353,494 of record OY755205.1, read on the forward strand.
GGCCACCGTTTTTGAGATTAGGAGTACAAGCATCACCAATGGCAGCATAAGGAGATTATTTGTAAGTTCGAGAAGTATGACACATAGAGAGACCGTCATTCTCATTGTGCCTCCAAGGAAAGAAGCAGCTCCAAGGAGAGAAAACAGGCCTACATCAAGCTGAGATACTGGACCCAGAAGTCTACCCACTAGTCGTCCATAAGAGGCTCCAGCAAGAATAACGGGAATGAAAAGCCCAGAGGGTATGGCTATGCCATATGTTATGATGCCAAGGCAGTAAACAGCGACAAAGAATATGGCAAGAGTGGAGATTTGAAATTCATTTTCAGCTCTAGATGTGAAAAGATTGCGGATTGCATCATCATTGGTGTTGAGGAGAAGGGAGGAAAGATCATTGTAATGGTCTGGAGGACACTGGAAAGTTTTGTAGATGCCAGATCGACCTACACTCGGGCACCTGTCTTCCATTCCAACAGGACACGGAGTACAGTTTGAAAGCCATGGAAGACCAAATGCGCAACACGAGCTCAGAATGGAAACTGCCATAACAAGCATAATTTTAAAGCCCGGACCTTTCCTGCAAGTCATGGAAAGAACAGAGCAAACGCTATAATAACTGCAGCCACAAACTTAAACTGAAAATTAAATTAAAACTTCCAGGCACGGCCTCGTAGCACTATAGGCAAGGGAATAAATTGGTGAAAGAGTTAAGTTGTCGAGAAATTACATACTCGTTTATTAGGCCATATGTGCGAAGGACTTTGTCCACAAGGTAATTGTAAAGACTTCCAAGCACACCGCCAACAACTCCAAGGAATACTACTGCTAGCAAATCTGGAGTGCTATAAAGCACTGGTCCCGAGTTTACGTCAAACATAATGAGACCTCCCTTCCCAAACAGTCCACATCTCCCAGATCGACATAGCTCAATCAAACTTCGAAGCACCACTGCTACAACTGCGGTAGTGAAGAAGGTCCGCCAAAGAAGGGCACTCCTCCACCTAACAAAATTAACAAAGTGAGACGTAATCTTTTCTAAGTCAGATATAGCAGCAAAGGCAAACGTTTACACCATAGCTGGAGAGAAAATATTCTCAGTTCTAGTTACAAATTGTATATTTATTTCACCATGAAGCATCAAGCCGAAGCTATTATGCATAAGTTGAGGTTCTGCTTGCTACAGTGATCTCAATTGCATGAGGTATAACTCCTCATATACGTAAAATGAGTTAAATAGATGAAAATAACAAAAACATACCACGACGCAGCTTCTTCGAGGGCAAAAAGCACTCCTCCAACTGGAGCACGGAAGGCAGCTGCCACACCAGCAGCAGCCCCACAAGTGATCAGGTCTCTCCTGTCTCTATCGTTTTTGAAGAATCTGAGCCACTTCCAAGTCAACCGATACTTTCGGGAACCACCTTGTCCAAGTAAATTAGCAATGCAAGCACCAGTATGCACCATAGGCCCCTCCTTTCCAACTACGAATCCGGCAGAAACTCCAAATATAGACCCAAAGATCTGCCATAACAAAATATTTCATATTTAGAAAAAGGCTAGAGACCAATGCTCAATTCAAGATGAACAAAGAGACTTGGAAAGATGGTTTTGGATCTTACCTTAACAAAGAGGGTGCTGGGAGCTAATATTGAATAAGCATCTATACCATTGAGATATGCTTTAACCTCAGGTATGCCAGATCCTGCCGCTGCCGGAGCAATATAAGCACAGAGTGCAGCAGCAGCAGTTGCCAAAATCAAGTTGCAACTAGCAAATGCAAAAAATGCTTGAAAGTATCTGCAGTTTTTGAGAAGATTTGACTGTCAGTTTTTGAGAAATGCGTAATAGTGCAAAACGGTAATAGCCATGTTGAAATTAATAAGAGCAACAGAAGTTAAAACACAGCATTACATGAAATCAAACAGATGGATAGAGCTAATATATGCTGTAGAAGCAGAGGTGAACAATGAAAGCAGCTACACTTACTTTTCCTTGAGCATGAGATTACCCGTGAGCAAGAGTTTGAATCCTGCTATGTTCTCAACCGCAAGGTTATTTAAAAAGCCAACGAGGCCAGTAGCTGAACCAATGAGGAACGCAAGCGCCCATTTGAGAAAGGTATACTGAAGTATCTCAATCTTCTTCCTAGCCCTCCAGTCTTGCTTGAAAAGATCATTCTCAAAGATCCTGCCCCAAAATGAGCTTGTAAGTCAAGATCATGATATGTTACACAAGAAGACACACCAACAACAATCAAGGACACACAATTAAAGGACCCAAAAAAGCTTTGCACTTTACTCAGTGGCTAAAAAGTTTCCCCCATCATAAGCTTCAATTTTGACCAATGAATAAGAATGCAACACCATTATATACATATAAAAGTAGTACATGGGACCCAAAACGTTACATAATCCAACAATCTTACCTCATCAAATTTCTCTATTAGTATATCAAATAAGCCAGGCAATGAAAACATGATAGACTCAATTCATAATCTACAAAAATCCAATTTGAGGGAAGGGAAGAAGAACACAGACTCGTAATCAAGGCTTTCGATGGGACAAGTATTTGCTCCGACAATAGCGATCTGCGAAGTTGTGTTCTTTCGATTCTTAGCGAGAAGAGGCTGTTGGAATCCGACAGATCCGTCATCGAAAATACCAGAAATCTTCCTCTCGCAGGGATAATAAGCTCCTTCGACCTCAATATCATGGTCTTCGCTCCGATCATCCATTTCGTGCACGATCGTGAATTTTTTCCGAGGAGATAGCTCTTTTGTGTTTTATTATTGGTTTCTGGAATCAAAACCTCTCGCGCTCGAGCGAATGGTAAAGTCGATTTCTTTATTGTTTTTTTTTGTTTTCGTTGGATTTTGGCATTTGACGTAAGGTCGGTAGTTTTGTTGTTTTTGGGTTTTTCTTTTTGACATCAGTTTTGATGTTTTTCTTTTCTCCTAATTTTAGCAAAACAAAACTCTCCTCGTTGACCTAAAAGAACAAAAACACTATAATATTTTGCATTTCGTTTTGTCGGCACATAAATAAAAATGTTCTAATTATGATTAAAAAAAAAAATTTCTTATGAGTTCTAATATTGATATAATTTGTCATAAAAACAATAAAAATAAAATATATAAATAATAGATGAAAGTTGATATATCCGGAAAATTTGAAATAATCGATTAACAAAAAAGAGAGAGAGTATATTATATATCTATCAAATTTGTGATTTTACAATGGAGTGAACATATTTATAAATGTAAAAAATTATATTCTTTGGTTGACTCAACACAACCCACAATGTGTTTGATATTCATACGCTCTTATGATTTTTGTTAACACTCTTCCTTAGCAATAGCAACTAATGTCATTATTGTCATGTACGTTATGTTTTTGTTGTCTCGTTAATTTTTAGTGAAAACCTAGTGAAAAATCAGAGTCAGATAAACAAAATACATGATAAAGACACCGAGATGGAACCAAATCAACTTTAGTTGATTAAACATGGTTTATCCTAAGAGAATTAGTCAAATGCCTGTTTAAAATTAATAAACTAACATTTAAAGTTTTGACATTAACTAAAATAACAAATCTTCATACAAAAAAGAAAAAAACAAATTTTCATTTAAATTCCAGGTTGTAGGACTCAGAGGGATGCGAGGAGGTAATGTCCCCATTGCATGTGAGGTACATGGTTTATTATGAGCTATGGCTAGCTTATAGAAGAAAAGGCGTTATTATTTGCCGCTTGTGAGACTCGAAGGAGTTGACATCATTGGTGTCAAGTCCTAAGGAGCGGCCACGGTTCCAACTATAACTGGATGAATTTATGGAGCTCCGGAATTTAAGGAGATTGTCAAATTTAAGCACTGTTGATTTGGAACAGATATGATGGTACCGTTTTACTTCGAGGGAACAAACTCGACATGCACCACCATTTTTTCAAAATCTTATGAAGATAGTAGGTTGTCTTTCCAAAGATTAGATGATGTTCAAATAAACAATAAAAGTACATAAAAGTCGGAGAAAAAGAACAAGCGGATAGAGGGAAGAATGCATGGAATTAACACAAAGTACGTATTCTGACAACGGTATAGCGACTTCAATGCCCTTTGATCTTACCTTTCGGAGCATGGAATAATCTCACATTTTACATCACCACCGCATACACTTCAACATAATGACACAATCGCTTCATAGATCGTGACCGACCAAATCACGAATGCATATTGAATAAACAAAACTAAGGCTTCAGGAAGCTCTCCATGCATCATACATGGAGCTACAAAACTATATTATAGACTCTTGTTTCATTAACTCTTTAGTGATACATCTTTGTTCGTCTATCAACACAACAATACCCTAGCATACCTCCTCGTCTATGTTGATAACATCATCATCACGGTCACGGCTAACTCCACTGATTTAATGTCACACATCTTATCCTATGTTACAAACCGCTTCCCCATAAAATATCCAACTGAACTCAATTACTTTCTTAGAATTAAAGTCCTACGCATACACAGGCCCGGCCCGTGGCTAACGCCCATGAAGCATGGTGCGTTAGGCAGCACATAAATATATATAATTTGAAGGCATTAAATTGTAAAATTATGTCGTGGCACAGTGGTTCTGACATGGAGAGTTACCTATAATGTATGTGGTTCGAACCCTACTGTCAATCTGCTTACAACATGTTGCTAGAGAAACTTGTATCATGCGGATCTAGAAATCATTTTCATCCGGTATAAAACTAAAAGTCACTAAACAATACACCATAAAATTATACATCAACATGGGTATCATAAAAAATCTTTAAACAAATACACTAATTTTGAAAATTTCATGGTGGGCAAATGCCCCACCCTTCTCTTCACTGCCTCCGCCCATGATCACGCTATACTCCAAAGAATTAAACAATTGGTGGGGAAGCTTACATTATCTAGTGTTCACACTGCCTGACATTGCCTACGTGATACTGACTCTCACAAATTATGAATCGCCCCACAACCGACTATTGAAATTTTACAAAATGCGTCCACCGATATCTTCCTGCTACTACCTCACATGTGATCTTTCAAGGAAAATAACTAACTTACACGACACACGTTTTTGGATACCTACTAGGTTGGTGATATTGATGACTTCGTCTCCACACATGGTTATCTAGTCTATCTCGACAGCCACACCATATCCTGGTCTTCGAAGAAAAAAGGTGTGCCAAGATCATCAACATAAGTTGAGTATAGAATCGTTGCAAATACGTCGTGAGAACTGCGATGGATACCTTCACTTTTCAACGATATGCATATATATCTCTCATCTCCACCAGTAATCTATTGTGACAATATTGGAGTCACTGACCTTTGTGTTAACCACACGAAGCACATTGCACTTAACTATCATTGTTTAAGCTCAAATACAATTATAGTTAACCACATGTTAGTTTTTCACTCCCAAATGAAGCACATTACACTTAACTACCATTGTTCAAGCTCATATACAATTCAGTGTATTTCGCTTCTCAACCGTCTCGACACAAGACCGATTCGCATACACTCTTACAAAAACTTTATCTCGAACTCGGTTTTACGAAAACTGTTTCAAGATTGGTGTCACCAAAATCCCTCCATTTTAAGAGAGCGTATAGATATGTACTAATATCACAATTTTAGCTAATCTGTATATATATCGTTAACCTAATAATATCATTTTGACCTTGAACCTATAATGTCTGATATGCTCTATGGTTTTCCCATCCAATTGTATAAACAATTTTCAATTTTTCCCCCTTGATTATAAATATTTTCTTCGGTTGAGTAATAAATTTCACATTTCAATAACAAAAAAAATTCTATGCACTTTGCATTTTCATAATTTGGCAATAAATGTATACTCTTTCACTGCTGGAACTACCTTTTCAAGATTATGATTGATAAAATATGTTGTGTTGTTATTGTTGATTGATAAAGAGTTTGGTCTTCAGCTTTGACATAATCGAATCCTTTACAAACTTTCCACAATACAAGTAGCAAGTGTAATAAACAAGTTACAAGGCCGTAATGCACGGAAACAATGTGTGTACTTTAAAGTAAATCTTATGACATCATTTTGCGGCAAGTATAGTCGAACAAACTCTGTAGTGTGCCTTTGGCTGATGCTTCATTCGGTAGGTTTAGAAGACGAGAAACACGGGAGAAACCCATATCATGCTTCATTAGAGAGTAAGGCTCTGGTTCTGGTTTTGGTTCAAGATCAAGTTGTCGCTGTTTTTGACTCGTTTTCGTCAGTGCCCATTGAATAGCCCATATGGCAAGGGGACGCATGTACGTCAGTGATCTATACTGATCATTCGTGTTCCATGCTTCAGGCGTCTGAAAGGAGTAACTGTTTTTGACACATAAAAACAAAATTAGACACTTGAAGGATCAGAGAATAAGAACAGTATCAACATAAGCTCACCCGAGTCCAGTTTCAGACCACGCAGCCTCATAGACACCACTGGCTGTCTGAAACGCCATTTCAGTTAGACCTTCCTGGATCATTGTTGCAGACAGAGCATACGTAACACCGGACCATATCTCTCGTGATTGCATCGACGCTGTATCAACTTTCCCATCAGGATGCATCCCATTTACAGCCCCACGTTTCCCGTCTTTAATCTTCATTACATTGAAGTTGTAAACTTTCTCTAACGCGGTTCTAGCCTTGTCTTCATCTACAATAGGCAAAAGGCCACATGCTCTCGCGTACCTGCAATTGTATCATTACCACATCAAGTCTAATTTGTAACACTTTTGCTTCTTAAAGAAGAGAGGGATACAAAATTACAAACCATTGACCAGCTAGTTGATCGGCTTGGATAGACGAGCTATACCGACTTCCACTGTCGTCGCAGTTAAAATATGATCCATTCCACAACTTCTTCTCATACACAAGTTTTGCTTTCTGAAACTTTGACCAGAAATAGTCCTGAGAGTTCTTGTCACCAACTTCGCGTGCCAGGGCAGATGCAGCTTGCAATGCAGCCACCCAAAGTCCACCACAGTATGCGCTCACACCAGAAGCGGACCATGTATCGTAAGTCTGATCTGGGAATCCTTCGTTTTCAATCATTCCATCGCCGTCTTTGTCAAACTGAGCCATATAGGCCATTGCAACATACACTGAAGGCCAGACCGCTGATGCAAACTTCTTGTCACCTGTGGCAACTACGTCCCGGTACACCTGGAGGACGAATTTGGGGTTCAAATCTTTCCACCGATCAGTATTGTGAAGATTATATCCATTGACTTCAAACCAAGGGTCGTTGATGCCTAAGTCATGAGGAACTGCACCAAGAACCTTCCTCTGAACCCATTGTCCCTCGCTAAGAGTTTTGACTTTAGTGGGATCATGTAGCATCACCGCAGCAGCAAAGTCTCTCTGGATACTAAGCTCCAGTTTTGGAAACAGCATCACCAGCGCAAAAGACGCATAGAAGTGGACATCATATGTGTTCCACATACGGTATTCGACACCTTCTAGGTAAAGGAAGTGCCCAATGTTCTCTTCTCCTTGCTCAAGTAATTTTGTGCCAAATGCAGAGTTTGATGCTGTTGATGCATGAAGTTGCTCAAGCGTAGAAGCCATATTTTCAAGAACAGAAACAGCTGTATCATTCTGATGTGGTACATCGATCGTCTCCTTCAGACCAAGTTGGGATTTATCAAGTGAGAACTTCCTCTCTCTGACTCCTGCCAAGCTATGTACTGGGGATGATCCATCTGCATAACATCGCGTTATAATGTCTTGCCGAAAGTAATTAATGTCGTATCATCTGAAATTGTCCAAATCTACCTGTCCATAGAGTTCCTCCCGAATTAAGGTAATAAAGCTCGTTGAAGAGAGTGATAGGGTACCTACAAAAAGCAAACATGTTGGTGATAACTTTATGACCACATCTCCATAGATCCAGCATATAGAAACTCACCATGTAGGCAGCCTTTTATCTTCAAGTATTGGTCTTTGCCAGGCTTCTATCGAGGACTCCCATTGACTATGTCCTGTTTCCGTATAAGATTGTCAGTGGAAGATTCATGCCAAAGTGCACCAAAGAGAATATAAATTCTAGGATGATGATTAGGACTTCACCGAGAATAGCATCATGAGCAATTTGCGCTGCAGAATCACCATGAGTGCCATAAAACTTTGTGTACCGCCTGTAAATACTCTGTTTAGTAAGGCTGACTTTAGCCATCGCCATTCAGAAATTACCTAGCAAATCTTACCTATTATATATTTTACCACTAGGAAACTGCACTTCAGGGCAGTCCCAAGTAAGAGAAAATGTGACAATGCGTGACTCTCCCGGTGGGACTGTTGCAGAGGCTGCTACTGCTGCCCCGATCGATGACCCATGCTCTGATTGCACCAACGCCTCAGGAGCCTCCAAGTGATCAAACGAACCATGCTGTAACAAATAAAAATATCACCTTGTAGAATAATATGCAAGAAGACAATGTTAGTTTCCTCATAACAAATGGAAGGATATGTCAACCTCTTTGATAGCCTGCCACATATCTTTTGCTGTGATTCCATTCTGATTTCCTGATACTGTAAAATAAGGGCAGACTGAGACACTAACACCATCAGTCTCCTGAGCTGCAATTGCATATGACAATGGTGGTAATCCGTTTGCTGTTCTGTACCAGAAAACAAAGTCGAAAACATTCAGATCCTGATACTTGACCACCAACAAGGATTAGTTTCCTGTGTTGCTTTTAACGCAAATAATACCAAGACCTTACTTATGGTGTAAGAGCACACCCTGGACTCCATCTTTCATCCTATTATGATCATCAACATCAGTGTTAGTATAAACAAGTTCATATTTCTTAGATTGTAAAAGTAAAAACACAAAATAAGATCAAGTCTGACTACGGAATTACATTAGCTTGGAGTTGTAGTGGCCACCTGAGAACTCTGAGTCTCCTCCAACGGAATTCTGAACCCAAAAAAAAAAAAACAAAAGTTATCATAACTATTGCGAATAAGGAACACGGTAAAACTAAGACAAACAATGTAATCTCACCGCCCAAGTGAAGAGCAATGTCACATCTGCACTAGTGTTTCCGAGATTATGAAGCTGGCGAATGAATGGCGAAACTCATCAGTACCATGGTAAGCTCTACCGAATTAAAAAATGCCAAAAAGAAGAAGTGTACATACTGTGAAAGTGAAAACACACACAGGAAAGCTGCTTTCTTTGTAGTTGTGAGGTATAAAAGGTGAAACTTGACGACAAACAATTTTAAGCTCCGGATCAGGTTCACCTATACACCATCAAATATTAAAGTTGCAGCCTCATACCGCAAAACGCAGCAATATTTTACAAGTGTGAAACTTATATACATAAGCATATTACCCTCATACATTGTCCAAGCCCTTGGATATAAAGCATGATATGTAGACTTGTCTCCCTTCAGATTCCAGTCCCAGGAACCAATTCCAGATTCCGACTCTTGTCTGTTCGCATACATAAATTTCAAGCATCTCAAAAAAATATATTCAATGCAAGGTAACAAGCAGCAGAGAGTATTGTAGCAGCTTACTTGCCAAGCGTTGGGTTCCTAGGACATAACACGCTCGAGTGCTTTGTACCGTTGGCACGTGAAACAAATGCCTGCATCATACAGTTCCACTCATTTAGTAGGCCATGCATAGCAATCAAACACAGCTTTAGAATCAGATATATTAGACAGGAATTCAATTTCTAAAACTATCTACTAACAGTTTCCTCCGGCAAACTCTGTATATTTGTAACATACCGAGAACTGATTGGCTAGAACTGGTCCATCTTCACATTTTGGAGGAAATAGCTGCCATCTCTGGAATTCACCTTTAAAACTTCTTCCTATGCTGCCAGCACTGCAAGTAATCATAGATAAATAAGTATAAAATGAGCTTATCAGTACAATTTCATCGGTAAGTTCTGTATGCGTGCAAAGGAGTAAAGTAATAGACAGTGAATAGCAATAGTTTGACAGGTTACAAATGTGATCACTGATCAGGGAGATGGAATTACGGCAGACCAATATGTTAAGTTTGAGTGATAAGAAGGAAAACATACCCAATACCTCCCAGTGGAACACCATGGGAAGACGTCACAATGTGCTTGGAGAATGGATCTATGAAGGCCAACTGCAGTTAATAGATGATTACAATATAGCTATATATGTGCCAAAAAGAAAAACATATGTCGAAAACTGATAAAGGAAAATCTGTTTAATTACCCTTCCTTTAGCAGCTTCTGCTCTCACAAGAAACCATAACCGAATGCCAACAGGAGCCTACAGGAACAAAAACAACTTTCAAAAATATAGCTTTGACATGAACATAATAGCCTGAAAACTCGAAAAACACACATGATAAAATTGATCCAGAAAGCTAAGGAGATCCTATCTCCATAAACAAAACAAAAAAGAAGACAGTTTGCTCCAACCAGTTATGAGACTAATGCTACATGATAAAAAAAACAAGGATGTGTGGTTGCAGATTTCCTCAATTTCCACCATTTCTAGTCTCCATCACAATATTTTTCTAATTGTGAAGTTTGCATGGCAAATTACAGGAGATGAAATGCAAAACATTTCTGCAGAAACAACAATATCTCCATAAATACCAGCTGTAAAATCTCTTTAAGAGTGAGACTGAATTCCCGGGGAGCCTTTGTGTCACTGTCTATCTTTCTTTGCCATGTCAAAGATGCAGGTACTGCCGGATCAACCTGATTTGCAAAAATAAGAAACCAAGACAACTTTACTTGAAGATTCTGGTCAGAAAAAGAAAAGAAAAATTGATTGACAATATAATATCCTTTGACTGTCCAGAATTATCCTTTGCAAATGATTCTCAACAAGAAAATCTCTCTTAAACAATCCATCAAACTCAGAGATTAAGGTAACTCAAATCAGACCACATATTTGAAGACTCTAAAGATGATGGATAAGAAACTGTAACAGAATTAAGCAGTTTAAGCTATCTAAACAAAAAGGCTTACTTTTTTTGTAGCAGAAGACTTGAAAGAATTCTCATCTTCTTCACCAATATCAATCATCTTTTCCTGAAACACAAACAGAAACAAAAGAAAAATTTCACCAACTATTAACACAAGAAAGAAAAAAAAAGTACATTGCGATTATTCATTGATGAGGACGAAAAATAACGAATCATAGCGACAGGGAAAAGCTGAGAGTACCGATTACTCCGAATTTGAAGCAGTGAAGGGATTGACAAGTTGAATCGAACAAGCGATTGGGTCGAAAGAGGCAAAAGTTATACTAATACCCAGAGAATTTTTGTGGATCAAACCGAAGATGAGAAACTTTGTACAGTGATTTTCAAAACAAAATCTGGACTTTTTCAACAGAGAGAGCTTTATATGTGAAGAAGAGAATTTTTTTTTTTTTTTTGGACAAACTGAATAAAAAACCTTTTTTATTCTATCTTGCAAGTCACAACTGATTTTTCGACAAATCTTCTTACTTTAGTTGGCCCACAAAATTATAAAATTACTTTGATACTAAACCTTATCTCTTAAGCAATGTAACACTTTTTTGTAACTTATGTTAGGATTCGCAGACTAAAAAGAAAAATTTGTAATTAATTACTAATTTACTATACTATGTACTTTTGACTGACGAACATTACTGTGTAGTTTGTATTTCAATTGTAATAATAAAGACAAGGATAATCATTAACGCACAATGCCCCTACATGGCAAGTGTGTGGAATGGAGTGTTGTTTAGGACAACAAGTAAGAGAGCAATGAAACTAATTGCATCATTATTTTATTATAAAAAGTCTAACACGTTACTTGCATTGCATCATCATGCTTCATATGTGGACCTATGAAAACTCGGGCCCTCCACGATTGCATCATTATTTTAGCATATAAAGATAATCATCTAAATTAAAATTAGTGTGAACAAAACAGATTTAAGATTCATTGAGAAGAAAGAAAACAAAACTCTCCGTTCCAATTGTGTGTTTGACTTCAACTGCGGGACAAGGACAAAAATGTATTATATGAATTAAATGTGATTGATAGGATAAAAGCGGTGCAGAACAATATTTGATTGATAAAAAGTCAAACAAACGTTACTGAATATAAATATTTTAGATTGAAAAAAATTACAATACAATAAAAAGTACTATTGAATATTTTGATATTTCCATAACGTATTAACTGTCTCTTATTTGCGTCATATACAGCAGTATGATTAAATTTTTGGCAGAATAATTAAATTTTTAGCAGAATCTGACAGAATAAAAGAAAGTTAAATGGTGTCAGTAGAACCATTATACCAATAGCAAAATCTCACAGAATAAATAAAAATAATAAAATTAATTTATAAATAGTTGATTATAATTTTTTTGTCAAAATAATAATTAAATAAACTAAATTTATTATATATAATTATCATGTAAATCATAAAGTATGAAAATTAAGTATTTTGAGATAAATATGAAAAATCTAATACATAAATTACTAATTATGAGAACTATAATGGATAAATCAAAATTAACTATTTTGGGTCGTGTTTGGTATTTAAATTGTAATATTTTTTTTATATTATAAAATATACCAAAATTAATAAATGATTAATTAAATTTATTTTATAAATAGTAGAAAACTTAATAGAGAAATATTTTTAGAAATAATTTCACAACCATTACTTATTCTATCACATAAGTATAGTTTTTTTACAACAAAATTGAACCAAAAATTTACTATAATCACAATATAATGTAATAATAGTTAAAATTTAACATGCGTACATGTTATAAATAACTCGAAAATTACAAAAAAAACAAATAAACGTAAGAAATATTACAAGCATATGCAAAGACATATATACTTATATATTCTTATTAAAACGAATCCCAAAGTTGTTGTTTTATTCCATCTCGTGTCGTATTCATATGGCCTCCTTCAATTGTTTATTCTTGTTGTTGCACAAAAGGTTCTTCTGCATCTCCCCCATCTTCCTTGCTATTAAGAAAATTTTCTTGTTGTATTGCATTACCAGCTAAAGCATCATCAAAGTTAACATCCAAAATTTCAGATAGACGAATAAAGTTATGCAATCCCGCTGTGGATATGATTACATTGTTTTAAGTCTTGACATCGTATCTTGGAAACTCTGATAAAATTTTCCATTTTTTTTTCCAAACACCAAATGTTCGTTCGATCATTGAACGGAGCGAAGAATGCCACCGGTTAAATAACTCCTCTGCATCTCTGGGCGGAGAACCATTTAGAAATTGTGGCATATGATACATGTGATCCCTATACGGCGCCAAAAATCCTCGTGTGTTAGCATAACCAGAATCCACAAGATAATAATTCATGGGCGGGGGCATTGGAAAAGTCGGGTCACGCTCCATTGCGTAAGACAAAACTCTTGCATCATGCACAGATCCAGGACACCCAACAAATATATAAGTGAACAACATATCCAAGTTGCATATCGCCAAAACATTAATGCTCATCTGTGAATCTGTTATAGAAACGAGTAGCCTCTGCGCCAGTCACCATATCCGTACAATGAGTGACATCCATTGCACCAATGAAACCATTAAAATAAGGCCAATATCTACGATCACCTCGTAGACCTCGTGGTACTTGGCAGAGTTGCTCGGGAGATTGCTTCCTCATTAAGCTAGCAGATAGTTTTGTGCATGCTTTTAGACATTCCTTAAATTTACGTCCAACAGTCTCTTGAGCGCGTCCGAATATGAGCCCTATAGAATGCTGTGTCATGTTATGACCACATATGACAAGACACATTGCCACATTTTCCTCCACGGATATGTTTTTGTGCATTTTAGACCATACTCTGCCTGTAATGTGTCACATAAATGTGTGAAAACCTCTATGCGCATCCTCAACATATGTAAGCAATCTCTTGGGTAATTGTAAATCCTTTTCTCAATGTTACACCATCCTAATCCCCATTCAGCTCCCATTGGTTGTCGACAATAATATCTTTTGCAGTAATCTATCACCGGTTTGAAGAGTGCTTCCATGATATCCATGTGCTCAAGACAAATTAGTTCAAGTAGCTCATCATCGGTGAGATTATGTAATCCGCGGGAATGTAACTCAAGTATACGAAGACCCTGAAAATGAAAACAATTTCATTTAATTAAAAGAGGACATACACTGGTAAACATTAAGTAAGAAGCAAGATAACTATTATATTTTGAATATGGAAAAACACAACATAATTATTCTTTTAGTTTCTGTCATCATTGTCATTGTTTACGATATTGCGATTAAATTGGTCTGGAGATGCATTTAAATTTAATTGTGGGTTGGAGTTTGGAACTTAAAATCCTTCTCTCCGTCTAAAGTGGTCTGGAGATCCGGACCCACCATAGTGTAAAAATCCTCCGGGGTTTGGTGATCCAGCACCACCGAAGTTCGCAGTCCCTCCGAAGTGTGAAAATCCTCCGGGGTTTGGAGATCCAGCACCACCAAAGTTCGCAGTCCCTCCGAAGTTTGAAAATCCTCTGGGGTTTGAAAATCCAGCACCTCCGAAGTGTGAAGTCCCTCTGAAGTTTGAAGAACCAAAACCACCAAAATTTTCAGTCCCTTCGGTGTTCGCAAATCCAACACAGCCAAATTGTGTAAATCCTCCTAAGCCCGGAGACCCTGATCCACTACCAACAGATCCTCTACTGCTTGGTCCACTGGAACCACTGAGTTGGCGATTCCACGGACTACCCCGAAAAGTACCACTGCGATCATAACCTGTCACTCCTTCTAGAAAAAGAATTTTTTCCTCGTTACTCTGGAGTAAGGCAAATGTTTTTTGCTCAGCAGAATCTTTCAAAACCTCTTCTGACGTCCACCAAAAATCAGTAAATTTCTCGATGTCTTCTAGCTCATTAAATTTCAACCATGATTCACTCTCATAATCCTCTTTCGGCTTGTGACGTGCATTCCACATTTGGATTGGGGATTGCATATTTTCAAGATGTGACTGGATAGTAGTCAAGCGTGCGTCCATAGCAGCTCTCCTTCGTGGAGTTTGAGTGCTTTGTCGAGTTGATTGAACTCTTCCCCTACGGTTGTTTCTATCACCTCTATTACCACTTCCGTTGGACCGTCCTCCATGTGTGGGTATCTCGACAGGATTTGACGATGAAGAGGCACGGTTACCCATCGGTCGGTGTGGCTGAAAATCTGTTTCAAAACTGAATGGTCCTTGAGTTTCTGGTACGCTTTCGGTAAAGGCTTCTTCATCATCTTCTTCTTTATACTCTTCTTCTTCATCATCATCATCATCAAGGTCGGCTTCCCCTATCTCATATATTTGACTAGCTGATGTCATATCGTCGTCCACAGGACAATGTGGACCATACACTTTGTGCATTAAATCTATACGTGGCAGGGGGTTTTTCTTTAACCTTGTTGTTGCTGGCGTATCCTGCAACATATGAAATTTCATTCATACAAACAACTAAAAAATAAAATTAAATATATTTACAGGTATATATGGTCAATATTCATACCTTCGCTCGGTCGTTCCACCATTGTGCATCCATGAGAATTATTCCCGTATCAGGATCGACCGCTACACCTGAACGCTTTTTAAGCCTCTTATAGGTCGTGTACAAGGCCTTAAAGTCATATACCTTTTGTTTACATTTGTCCCAACCAATTTGCTTACCGCTCATTTCTTCGAATCTTTTCCTAAATCTAGTTTTCCCATGCTTAGTAATGGGTACAATCTGCTCGTAGTTTATCTTTTGAAGTTCTTCTTCTAATAATTCGATGAATATAATGTTCAACTCCGGCGTCCAGTCAAATCTACCCTGCAGTTTTAATTCTCACAACTCTTCAAATTAACTACACTAATGTTATATAATTCAATGTATAACTTACTATTGTAAAAACCTACCTGGTTTGATGGTCCAGCCTCCGTGTTTCCCGCTCGTCTCATAATTCTACGCAATAAACATTATAAATATTTTCTGTTAATATTTTCATATAATGATATTGTAACCACAATTTTTGTAAATATTTGATTTACCAAGTATTTTGATGACAAAATATAATGTAATTATTGGTAAATTCTCCTGGTTTAAATCATCTACAATGTTTTAATAGCAAAAACATTTATTGACATACAAATAAAAACAACTACATATATATAATTTTTTTTTATTATACTTAATTAACCAATTCATTTAGTGTCAACTATCAAGATACAACTATTATTAGTCATAAATTTTTTAAAATTTAATTATAACTAATTACAAGTTTTCATTTTTTTATAATTTCAAATTAACTTTATATAATTTCCATAATAATACTTGTAGAATAAGTTAACATATCAAATGCAAATTTTTTTTTTTTTATATTTCTACAAAAAAGATAGGACACATACTAGTATGAAAATTATTGGTGGTTATATATGAAAACTTAATTATTATATATTTAACTTAACATATAAGGTTTAAAAAAATTAATGTCTTTAAAATTTTATTTCGAAAGGGAGTTATTTTTAAAATAGATTTTTTAAATTGACTAATTGACTTTTAAGAAAAAATAGTGAAGAATTTTAATCTACTTTTATATAACTTAAAATATGGGTTAAATTTATTAAATAAGATACTTATCCACACCAAAATGTAAAATAAATGGATCATTATATCGTATAAACATTTAATTTATTAAATATATTAGTTTGTTAATATAGATTAGCGATATTACATAGTAATTTGTGTTTAAATTGAAGTTTCCAAAAAAGTTATTTTAGATAACACAAATTCACATGTGCAAATCACAAAATTAAGTGAAAATCATGTATCCAAAATTAAAGAGTAAATTATTAACCAAAAACAAAAACTCATTTCACAAACTTGAAACAATCATAAATTATTTGCTTTGGGAGAAATTAAACCTTTGTAAAAATGAATGAAAAAATGAAATTGATGAATTATAAAGTAAACTTAAACTTACCTTGGTTTTTTTATGACGAATATTTTGATGCTGAAGAAATTAGTTTTGTATGAGATACAAGTCTTGCATCACTTATATATAGAAGTCATTGCTCTCTCCTAAAAATTTGAGATAGAACGAAACAAATAAAAAAAGAAGTCACGGACGTCCACTGCTTTTGTGTTGAAAGAAAAAGAAAAAAAAACCAAATCCGTGACTGAAAGAAAGAAAGAAAAAAAAAGCTAAAAAAAACTGTCGGTGGGGAATTCAACTATCGGTTGAAAAAAATGTGAATGGTAACAGTTTGACAATTATACTGTCGGTTGAATCATTCCACCATCACCATTTACAACCATTGTCTACTTCATCTACTTTCATATCACCTAGCTAAGCCAAGTTCAAAATCTTTGTTGTTTACTGTGGTTGAAATTTGAAAATTTGATAAAATTATGTGGTTTCATTGTAGCTATTATCAGTCTCTTGATATATCATGGTTTTTATAGTTTTTAGCCAAGATATGAGTCCGTTTATCTAGAGTGTTTTTGGTGTTTTTCGAGTTTTTGGTGTTATTATTAGATACATGGACGTTTGGAGCACAATTAGTGTTTACTAGAACATTTTGGAGCATTGCGGAACGAGCTGTCAAAGTCGCAAGTTTGGAGTCAATATTTAGAAGGCATGTCGAGCGACAAGGAGGCTGTGTCGCTCGACTCGAAGAAATTAGGAGTGTTGATCGACAATGTTATTGGTGTCACTCAACACGACCGCTTGAGCGACAAAAAGTCAGATTTGAAAGATTTCCGTTTTTGCCCCAGAAAGATCCAGATGTTTGCAATTTTGCTCAAGTCGGTTTTGGACCTTATAAATAGATGTTTTAAGCCATTGTTTAGGCTACGCTTTATCTTTCTAAGAGATATTTTATTCTAAGAGATTATTATTCAATTACTATGTTTGAGTAATCTCCTAGTTAGGTTTTAGGGTTTTTCAAATGATGATGAAAAGTTGTTAGAATTTATTTACTATTGGAATTTGCATCATATTTTATTCTTCACCTTGATTGTTTTAACTCTGATTTAGGCCAGAATTAGATATAATAGGTTGTTTAATAGATGCGACAACATTATTAGATTACTTGAACAAATTCATAGGTGAGCAAAGATTTGATTCGCACGACAGTTGGCTTTGGATCTTTGTGAATAATCGAACATGAATTTAATGCTTGTTTAAATCAATCTGAATTCGCAACGACAGTTGGCTTTCTAGGGTTTAGGCATAGATAATATTTGCAACGACAGTTGATCTATTTTACATCAGTGTTTCGAGTTCTAGAATTGCACTTCATAATTATCCCGATAGTAAGTTATTCTTCAATTTGTAATCATTCCTACGAATTTCCTAAGGCCTAGCATTTGTCTTTTATTGAATTTAAAGTTTATAAACCATCACTGTTTACTGCTTCTGGAATTGTTTTACATTCATATTTTTCTGCTTAGCATAATTCGAACATTGAAATCTATTGTGTTAATCTGATTTCCTGTGGATTCGATACCCTAAGTACTGCACGCGATCTCTTAATTTGAGAGAGTAGCTATAGGGAAATTTGAGCATATCATCTCTTTTGTACATGTATACTAAATCCTAATAAATTTGAAAGAATCCTCCATTTATCTTCTAAATTACAAAAGTCCTCTCGATGAAAAAATGCAAAGTTGCATAATATCAGTAGAACATTTCATGTTTATTCGTCTGAGTCGGACCATGAGTCATACCAAAGTTAAACAAGAACATATGATATCTCACGACGCGGTTTTGTGATAATTTATAAGGAGCCAAAATATCCATAATCAACGAGATAATATTATTCTGATGGAGGCAAAAGAAACTCATAATCCCTTTGTTGTGCCATTGTCAAAATAGAAGTATTGTGGCAAGGATGTGTTGTGTCTATTCCAATATATTCGTTGTATCTCAGGTTTCACTTTTACGTTTACATAAGTCGCACCCATAGCTCCAACAAATCCACTAAAATATAGTCATGTTGGATCAACTTGAAGTCTTTCATGAATTTGGTGTAATTCTTCTTTTGTTGGAGTTCTAATAGACTAATACAATCACATATCAATTGTTGAGGCGCCGGAAGAACTTAATTAATTTTTCTTTGCACAATCTCCTAGTTGTGGTTAAATCTCTAACCAAAATTTATTTGAACTTTATTTTGCAGACATATTCGTAGAACATAACCACACTTTCTTCAATACTTATACGAAATAATTTGTCTTTCCATGCAATAAGTCTTACCATTCATATTGCATGGAATGTAAAATACTGAATAGAAAAAGAAACGAAAAACTAACTTTCAAGCTTGAAAACACTTTGTTGTGACACCATTTTTACTATCTTTGAGCAATTTGCCTAGAAAAAGATGACCAGCTCCTGGTGCATCACCATGCAGTTCTTCACTCATATTAAATATTCCAACTCCGCGTGCAAAGAAGTTTAACTTCGTTGTTGTCTTGGCACCATTAAGGTATGCACAGACCCAGCCCAAGTGGGGTGGGCAACAGTACGCCGTCAGGGGGCCATCATCATTTAAACAAAATTCTCTAGTAAAAAGGGCTATTTTTTAACTAAAAAATTGACTCAAGCCCAAATTATGGTCCTTTTCTAAAAATAATATAAATAGAATCCGTTGATCAGAAAAAATAAAATGAATTAGGGCCCAATAATAAAACATTGTGTGTAATTTGGACCGAAAATATTAAAAGTTTAATGCAAAATTAATTAAAGGGGCTAAAAAAATATTTTTGCCCCAAGGCCTTAAATAATACTGGGCCGGGGCTGGGTATGCACCCCATGTGCATTGACTAAACATTATCCTAGTCTTGAGAACAAAATCTCGCTATTCCACAACATATTAAAAAATGGGTCTCTTGACAGCCGAAGAAACCGGGTGAGATTGTGACCATGTCGCTGCTTTCGTGATTTGTTTGTTTTCCTATGCTTAAAGTTTCTCTCATTTGGTGTTTTAAGATATTTGATAGATTCTTATAAAAAACCAAAGAATCATGGGTACGAATTAATTTCCTCCTCCCTAAATACCTTGGTATACACTTTCCAAAACAAGTAATTATATTCATAAACATCGATGTAGTCGTAAAAATATATCAAAGTCGATGGTGTTTTCTATAACGAAATTGCTTGTAATGATGAAGGGAACTTAAACACAGCATGCTTAATAGTTTAGTCTTCTTCTCCACAACTTGGACAATATGTCGCACATGGATACTCTTGTTCCTCAAGTTATGGACTATGTTGACAGTTAAACATCCCAAAGTCACTTTCATACAAAGTGTTTTACCTATGGCGGACCTCTAATCATCCACGATTCATTGTAAGTGACTATAATTTGGTCCTAAATTTTCTAATTCATTGGGTGGCGTACATCCGTTCTGCTCTACCCAATATCCATATTTGATCGCGTATACCGTAAATTTCTTGACCGTGTCAAAGAATTCAATCAACATATTCACATTCTACTCACTTTTTTTATGATAGAATTTACCATTAGATGTTTGATTTTTTTACCAGCCCCATGTTGGCCAAACATTTGGCATTCAAATTTTGAGCATATATTGATACACTTGAGATGGATTGGACAACGGCCAGATACTTGTCATATTCGATCGCAGAGTCTAAAGTCTAAACATATTGAATTAAGACGTTCTCCCTTCATTTTGATATTGCTGTAAGGTCGTTCCACATCTTTTGTAGTAAACCATCTTTGAGTCACCTTGCTTCCTGCAACAAGTGATATTGGTGTTCAATCCATTAACCTAAGCTCCATTACTAGTAGTGGTAACAAGTAACAAAATGTGGTACATAAGTAAAGCCATGTTCTTTAGAAGCCTTAAATACCAAGAGAGTAGAAACTGTACAAGAAACACAAGGCCAAATATATACAAAACAAATGGTTGTAATATTAATTAGAGACGGAATCCATGGTTCCTAGGACTTTGAGGAACACTGCTCGCTCTGCCCCAGAACCTCCGTTCCTCATTGCTATAACCGCCACCCGAATTATGTTTATGACCCGAACATGTCCCTCTAGGGAAGTCTAACGGCGGTCGAAGCCTACACGTTAAATAGTTAGGAGCTTGTAAGTAGGCATTCTGATGGTGGTTATGTTGGATGTTGGGACTGCTCTGTACTTTATGCAACGGGTAAAGCCGGCTCAATTGGTAGTTGTTCTGAAAACCCGTATCAGGCTGCTCGTTCGAGTATCCCTCTGGTGATGATTCAGATTTGGGAGATGAGCAAGTAGAGACGGTAAAAGACGGCCGTGTTCTGATTGGAGCACGAGTCTTGGTAATGGCGGGTGTTCGAATAATGCCGTTAATCGCTTCGATGTATCGGTGCTCTACGGATTGTGGCTCGAACTGATTCTCGAGAAGGATTGGATTGGCTGGAAACAAGAAGGTTCTTAGTTTAGGAGTTTCGTGACGGTTATACTCATCCATCATGTGTTTGAGATCTTCGTCGGACTTGACGGAGACTAATGCATCTAGATCTTCTGGAATGATTTGGTATTTCAGACCAATCTCGTTCTCTGTGATTTCCGTAAGTTTCTTCGTCAGTTCTGCAAATTGAAATCAAAGCTCGATTACATGGATTGATGTACGGAGGAGAGAAAAGAAAAGAGTTTGATTTTGTCTTACCGGAGAATGAGATGTCAGGAGCGACGGCGATGATGCGAGTTTCGCCGCCGACGTATTTGAGGACACCGTCGGATGGTCTAGGGAGGATTTTGCCGCCAAAACTGCACATAAACTTTACTTTACTCCTCGGCAATCTCTCTCCGATGGACATTTTTCTCTTTTCTTGAAATTAGGGTTTGATGAAATAGAACCAAAAACCTAGAATATACCTAAACAACAAATTCAAGGACAATTTTCCCTCCCAAATATTATTAATTAAAAAAAAAAATCGGAAAATAGGATCGAATGCAAATTGAAACCCCGAAAATACAAAATGATTCCCTAAGCCTCTTCTTCCTTCTTCGGATAGTTAAAGATTTTGAGATATTGAGAAAATGTAGAAATCTTTATTTGTAGACGATGTAGAAATGTTTTTTTTATGAAGAAGGAAGAAGAAAGAGGAGAAGAAGAAAAGAGGTTGATCAAATTGAAATTCGGAAATTTCTGACTTCTCTGCAAAAACAAAAACAAAGAGAAATGCGGAAGAAAAGGTTTAAAAAGCAACAGACTAGGAGCAGAAAAATTCATGCCGTAGGATTTACCAGGCTAAATTTGACATTATTCCTTTTTTTTGTGGCTATTTCTAGATTTTATTGATAAAGAGTTGATAACTAGAGCTCTATCCTTGGACAAACATTTTCTAATTTTTGACTATTTTTTATCACCAAATGTTTTAATGAACATTTTGATGATACCAGAAACAATGAAACATTAACACAAGTGGTAGGGGAAGCAAGCCTTAAAACCATTCCTTGATTGGTGAAAACTGAAAAACTTTTGTGTTGTAACTTGATGCTTTGTCTTGCAAAAGGTATGTGTGCTGTTTCCGTTTTGGACAAGTGAACATACAAAGATATGCTTCCATTAGCTTCTACTAGCAACAATAACGCCGTGTTACCTAAACCTTAGCTATTATTCTGTTTTCCGCTTTTCTTACCCTTCTTCTGTTTCTGCTTCAACTGCGTCAAACCTGCTGCTGTGATCTTCACATTCCCAACAAGAGCAGCCATCAGCTCCGGGTCCGTACAAGCCTTCATCAGCTCCTTCTCTCTTACTGTCGCCTCCGTCATATGTGTGAACAGATTCATTGCAGTTTTTGCAGCTGCCCAAACACAATACAAACATCAAAACAGAAACCAAAATCTCAACACCTACTGCCTACTTGGATTTACATATTTGGAAGAAAATGGACGTGTTATATTACCTTTTCCTTTCTTCATGCTGCCTGGAATTGCCTTGACTCTGTATTTATATGACTGGAGAGCATTGTAGGGGCCACACACAGGGACCGCATATAAAAGAATATCGGTTGGCAATGGGTTACCAGTTAGGTAATCGACATCAATCAGTTTTTCTTTCTCTTCTTCGCCAACTTCATGAATATCATCTTCTTCCATTACCACTTTGTCCATTTCTGAAGTTTCTTTTGCATGACAATCCCTAGCAAGATGTCCAACCTGCTTACACTTGTAACATATTTTTACAGCATCATCTGTCACTGCACATAACAAGGAGACAACCATCAGTACAATATACTGCCACTGTATGAAAATGTATGCGAAGAAACAATTTAAGACAGATGCGAAGTTTGATAAAGTTTACCTTCAGAAGGTTTCTTCTCTTCGGTGACTGCGGGATTTGCATTCTGTGATTCAACATCATTCTTCTGTGGCTTTCCAGAAGACTGCACGGAGAAGACAATTCAATCCTGATTAACTAACTGGGAAATTAGAAAAAAACTGGAAAGCCAACTGGGAAATTCTGAAAGTACTTACTGCCAACAATGCCATCCGTATTTTTCTTGTTTCTTCGTCTTGATCACCATATTTCTCCTTCATTTTCTTAAGTTTACCCTTTTGCCCACGGCTAACTTTTTCCCCAGCTGGCTTGTTATCAGGTATGCTCTTCTTGGCTTGGCTGGAAGAAGAAACATCTTTTTCCTTCTGTTGCTGCTTTTCTTGCCCACCGTTAACATTGGCGCCTGTGTTACCACTAGAAGCATCTTTTTCCTTTTGTCGCTGATTTTTCTGCCCAGTGTTATCATCAGCGGCTGTGTTAACGCTTTGGCCCATCTTAAGCTTTCTTCTTTCAGCTTTTGACATGTAAGGCTTATCTCTAACTACTGCTTTTTCCCCTTCCTCTTTTATATTCTCTTCTGTTTCATCCTTTGATGTCTCTATTGCATGGGTCTTGCCTCCCACCGTCGCAGTACCAAGGCCAAGGGTTCTATCCAGAAGATCTTCAAGCTGTGAGGTAGCTGATGCAACATTTTCTCCAGCAATACCAGTTGAATCCATGTCAAAAGAAGAAGTATCTTGGTGCAATGCTGTATTTGAATCCTGTAAATCAAAATCTCCACGGGCAGATACCTCTTCATTCTCTACTTCGATATCTGACTCTGCATGCTCATCAGGAGCATGCATTTCCATTACTTCATCGTTTGCTCCTTCCTCTTCACCTCTTACCCTTCTCTCATTCAAATGGGCTCCCAAGGAGCTCTCATCCAAACGAAACAACAATCCAAAACCCATGATAAGTGGGTGTGGTGGAAGGAAGTTTTTCTTACCACGTATCATGAAACTTCCAACTGTAAGGTATTCTCCAGTAGGAGCTGTTTTACTGACCTGATGAGGATAAACCCACCATGCACTAGTAATCATCTTAGAATCCCAGGCCTTACTATGACAAACCTGCATGGAATTATATACAAATGTCTGCCATCAAGACATTGCACCATATTCACACAATTAAAACAACTAAAGTGGTAGATGAAATAGCCTACCGTAAAACATCCAGCTTGGTTTAGAGTGAGAGGCGGTACATTTTGTTCAGGTTTATGATTCTTTATCACAGTACTAGATGCTCCATTGAGCTCTGCGTGTACATACCTAAGAAAGAATGGTGAAAGAAACTTATGATAATATTTGAATATCAAATACAAACACAAAGAAAAGAACTCTATACATGACACTTACAGATCTCCTTTTGACATGTAACGTTTAACTATCATCTCATTTTGCTGCGCATCACGACCACTGATGACCAAGTAGTTCTCACTGCTAATGAACCAATTGAATTTCTCAAACCAGTGGATTTTTCTCATGTGTGAAATAGTTGCAACCACTTTTTCCTTGTACCCAGAAGAATGCAAATGATTAGTTGACTGTGAGAAAGAAACCCCTAAACAAGATTAACAGCAATGAAGTTGGAAGCTTACCTGAGAAAGCTGGTGGCGTGTCTTTTTCTCAGCTGCTTTAAAAGCCTTTTCATGAGCCGAAACAGTCTTCTCCTGTTTGGTTTCTTGTTTCTTCTTCATTTCATACCAGCGCCTAGCATTACCGTGTGCAGAAAGTGATAAGTCAACCTCCACCTACAAAAACACATACCGTGCTCCATATGTCAGAACATGAAAGAAGATATGCCTTGTCTATTCAATTTAGGGAGAAATCAACACCTTTTCCACTGGGAGCGTCTTCTCATCATCATCCATTTCATCGAGATTGTTGCACAACAACAAGGTCATGCAATTCTTCTCTAGATTAAGTTTGTCAATGACTCCAGCAACAGGATTTCCTAACTTTTTTTCCTCCTTGACCATGCGACCTAGATCATCCCAGCCCATACCCTTTGCAAGGGCTACACGAACTGCTAATATGGCAGCATCTACATCTTCTAAGTTGTACTCGATTAATTCAGCCATATTAACACAATGGCTGACTTCTTTCTTCAGGATTTGCACACGGTTTTCCTACAACATGAGTACAGAAACATTGCAATTAAGTTAAGTTTAAAGATGGAGAAAAGTTTAACCACGATATACAGAAATAGAAATTCCAACCCATTACATTAATAAATACCACAAACCTGATCCTGCCGTATCTTATTGAGTTTTTGACTGGCAGAATCTTCTTTTGCCTTTTGTTGAAATTCAGACCTTTGGCTCTCAATTTTGCTGTAGAACTCATCTAATGCCGCATCAAAGGTTTCAAACTTTTCATACACTCTGGCTTTGAATTGATTTAATAGGATTGAACAGAACTCATCATACATCTGTAGACAACAAGAAAAACAAAATACAATATATGAAGTCCATTGCCGTTTAAAAAAAGAAAGAGAAGAGGAATTGTGTTAAGTATTGACCTTTTTAACACCTCCTGATTCAGAAGGCGTGTCATTTGCCAACATTTGTTTTTGCATTAGAATATAACCTTCAGGAACTCTTTGACCATATATAATATCTTCAAGCCAATCTTCAAATATGATTACCGCTTTCACCAATAACTGGATCACATTATCATCCAACTTGTTGTCTTCTGAAACTTTGGTAGATGGAATCAGACCAGCATCCAGAATTATGTGCTCGGAGAGCTGTGGCCCATAACCCAAAGCGTCACCAAGAATATTCTTCAAGGTATACTGTTTGGCACCCGTAGAATCATTTGACTTGCCACCCTTCTTGCTACCATTCTGCTCATTTGCTTCAGTAAGTTTTGCTTGTTGATCCATAGGCGAGAAAGCAGTAAGTGCTTCCTGCAGCTTTGAAACTGTGGTTCTCTCAAAGACTCTACATATCTCTATTGGGTAACGGTGGCGAGACATGATAGCAAAACCCTTATTGTCATCTCTGCAAGAATGGAAATCAATAATTCACTACAAAGACTCAAAGCAGAAATTGATCACAGTCAACTTGATAAATAGAAAAACAAACCTATGTGATCGGAGGAGAGTCATGATCATATACTCGGAATCTGTAAGAATTATGTTTCCTTGAGCATACAACTCCAATATAACATAGTGTGCATTAGCACCTAGCCCAAACTGGAAGACAATGATCTGGTGCCAAAAGGGAAAGAAGTAAGCAATGGAAACAAAGATATGCAAGAAATGAAACTCTAAGTTACATACCCTATCGTAACCGAGCTGCCGTACATCCTCAAGCCTCCTAGTCCTGATATGCTTTCTCAACTTCAAAGTAAACCCAGATGGAGTATTGCTCTTATCCCTATAAACCCAGAAAATCAGCCATGACTAGAGCCCTAAAAACCTTAAGATGAAATGGAATAGATGATTTTACCTGACATAAGCAGTGGTATGCAAACGAACACCACTTTCCATCAAGAGTAAAACCTTCTCACTCTCTCCCGATTCTGTGATTCCGCTGCTATTCAACAGCTTGAACATATACGTCTGCAACCAAAATCAAACCAAGTGTGAATCGATCATAAACCCTAACGAAATCAAAACAACGAATGGAAAATTTGTATTGGTATAGTAGAAATTTGTACCTTGGGAGATATATCATAGACGTTGGAGCATCTCATGCCGATTAATCGCTTCAAGCACTTGACCTCTGCGGCCACGTCGGCCGTGTTCATACGCACCTTCACCATCTCTCTTTACCTCTCTGGAGAAATTGGGTTTCCAGTGTTTTGATCTCGGAATCGAATTTCTGCAAGGAGAAGAAAAGAAAGAGAAGAGGCGAAAATGTATGTTGGGCCGAAGAGAATTTGGGCCTAGAAGTTTAACAATAAAGCCCATCATTAGTATTTTGTCTAAATAAAGGCCATAAAAGGAATCAAAGTCGTAATTTGGTTTCGCCTTTCGAATTAAGATTGGAGAAGAAGATGCAATCGCTGGCTCTAAATCCGGTGGCCATTTCCAGGTCGGCGCCACAAACCCTAGAGCTTCCTTCTCCTTCTTCTTCTTCTTCCTCTTTCTCTCGTCTTCTTTCTTCTACTCAGGTGATTTTGCTTTTCCATTCCCTTGGATTTCGATTTTCGATTTGCTCGTCTCACGCTTGTTTGTATCCACGTATCCGAATCTCTGATCAGAGTTTTTGGCAGATTTTGAGCTCCCAACGCGGTTTTAGCCTCGTAGCTAGGTCTCGTAATCCATTTCGACGCGGATTTTCTCCATCTTTCTCCGGTCGACGATCCCAAGGTCAGAACACTTCTCTCTCGTTTTCCGCTTTGAAGCACGTCTCGGTGTTGATTCTACTACTCGACCACTATCTGTATCTTGAAATTCTAATGAACTTACCGTTATTCAGATGCTTTTCTTCTCTTGCTAGTCTCCCTGGAACTTAGGAAGCTCGAATTTTATGTTGTCATTGCTTAAAAGTTCTCCTTTCTTAAATTTGATATCCATTTTCCGTAGATTTGAAACTATACTGGAGAAATGTGTATTTTGGGTATATGGTTGATTTCTGGATTTTTACAGTTGTAAAGGCAGTGGCAACCCCTGACCCAATATTGGAAGTACCCTTGACTGAGGAAAATGTAGAAAGCGTCTTGGACGAGATCCGACCGTACCTTATGTCTGATGGTGGTAATGTGGCATTACATGAGATCGATGGAAATATCGTGAGAGTAAAGTTGCAGGGAGCGTGCGGATCATGCCCAAGTTCTACTATGACAATGAAGATGGGTATTGAGCGTCGTCTCATGGAGAAGATCCCTGAAATAGTCGCTGTGGAATCAGTTCCAGATGATGAGACTGGCCTTGAACTCAATGAGGAAAACATCGAAAAGGTTAGTTTTTGGTGTCTTAAGTTCTCTGCATATGTAGTTGTGTTATCACTTGCTCAATTCCATATTTTCCGATCAAGTACTGTTTTTTCATTCCTTGAATTGAATGATGAAAACATTGAAGAGCTTTAGATTTTGGTATAAGCTCTACTTAAGTTCCTCTGCATAAGTGGCCGTATCATCACTTCCTCAATTCCATGTTTTCGGTTCAAATACTGTTTTGTTGTTTTCGCCTTGAACCGAATAGAAGGTTGCTTCGGTAAAAGCTCTAGGTTGGTTAAAATTTCTGTCCATATGTGGTTGTGTTATCACTTACTCAGCCGAGAATTGCAAATGCAAAAAGTACGAAACCGGGACTATAAGTAAACGAAAGGATCTTAACGTTTCTTGTGAAATCATTATAACTGCTTTGGCCTGTTGCACTAGTATTACTGCTATGAGAAATGAGAATCAGAAAGAAGAGAACAAGTAAATCCTTTGGTGTTTATTATTGTATAGGTGCTGGAAGAAATCAGGCCGTACTTGATCGGAACAGCAGATGGGTCGCTTGATCTGGTGGAGATTGAAGAGCCCATTGTGAAGATAAGAATCACAGGACCTGCTGCTGGAGTCATGACGGTTCGAGTAGCCGTAACTCAGAAACTCAGAGAGAAAATTCCTTCAATTGCAGCTGTTCAACTTATATAGAAACCACACAGCAATCACACTACTCTTTGTGTGTATAGTGTTTGTTATGTATTGTATAGACACTAAAATATATTTTCTCCCCAAATAAGTTACGTTATTTATTTCAGTGTCGAATCTTAGCTTCTTCGTTTTTTTGGTTTCGAGCTTATTCCCTCTTCTCCTTAGCTCTCATCCTCTTCTACCTTTTCCTTGATCGGCGTCTTCTCGAAGCTTCCCAATTCGAAGGATTTGATGGTGAAGACGACATTGTTTCCGACGATTCCTCTGACCTTCACCATTCTCTCCCTCCGCCTACCATCACCCAGTCTCACTCATCATTTCCCGATCCGGAACCATCTAACTCCAATCTCATCCCTGAATCGCACCCCGAGCCTCCTCCGTCGTCAACATCGTTCGATTTCTGGGACGAAGACGAGTTTGAAGGATTGCCGGTGGAGGAAGTAGCCGCACAGACGTTAGAGTCCCCATCGATTGCAGAAAACGCTACAAAGACGCTAGATCCCGAGACGACTGCCACCATAGCTCAAGACACTCCTCTTCCGGCGAAGAAGAAGAAGTGGTACACGGTGGAGATCGGTTGCTTCACTTTCTTAATCGCTCTCGCAATCAACTATTTCGTCGGTAAACGTCAAAACGAGAGACTCGCTTTAGCTTGGGCGGCCAAATTCGCTGCCAAGGGAACTATATTCCGTAAGAATTTCAGCTTCTTGGGAGTTGGCGACGGAGAGGAGTCGCCATTGTTGCTCAAAGAAGCTCACAATGTCTTCAAATTCTACGCGAGCGGACGCAGGTATTGCCATGGATTGTTCGCCACTATGGAGCTCAAGAGCAGACACGATTTGATCTCCAGGCTTTTTAACTTGGTGGTACCTTGTAAAGACGAGATCGCTTTCGAGGTTTACATGAACGAAGAAACCATGGATCATGTCGTCTTTGCCATGGCTAAGAAGAAGGCGGCGAAGACAATGCTAAAGGAGCTGAAAGATCTGCACAGATTCGCCGGGGTGGTTTCTCTTCCCTCCGGGAGGAAATGGGTCTCGGAGGAGCTGGTTGTGATCTCTGAATCCAAGGAAGTTGCTGGGGATATGGTCACAGACACTGTGCTTGATCAGGTCAGAATCTTTTCTCTCTCAGATTCTCCCTTTGTTTGGGTCATTTAGTGAGCAAGAATCAAGTTTTTAGGCAAAGTAATTGAGTTAGGATTTGGTAACTTATCTCTGTATTAGTATCTTTGCTACACTTACCAACTATGGGGATGCAATGGAATACTGTAGGTTTTTGGTGCCACGGCTATGGAGAAGTACGGGAAGAATTTCATGTCGATGCATATATCTGACCAACACCCTGGCAAACACAGGAAGATGCTGCTTTTCAAGTTTTCTTTACCTGAGGCTAACCACATGGATGATATTGTTCGGTTGGTGACGCTAATTCCATATTACATCGACCTAGTAGGACAGTACAGGCTCAGTTCCCAGGTAAGGGGAAAGTAACTTATTATTATAGTCATAGCCTGGTCTGGATTGAAATGCTTTGAAAAGCTGAGTTTTGCAAATGTCTTTTGATTTTACCAAGGCACGGAATAAAAGTGAGAGTGGTAGGCAAAAGGCAGCAGAGGAAGCGTACAAGGAACTTCAGAACGCGAGGCAAGAGGCATTGCAGAAGAAGAAAGCAGAGAGGAAGAAAATGATGGAGGAAGCAGAAGCAAAACTTAGCGCAGAAGTGATAAGGAAGAAAGAGGCCAAAGAAAGAACAAGGCAGGTGAAAAAGGCATTGCCAAAAGTTAAGATGAGCCGTAATCACTAGCTATTAAACCAACAGAGGCATCAAATCTATTCGTGAAAGCCATTTCTCTCCAAACTCGAAAAGCATAGAGATAACATTGTCAAGTGTTTTGCTTAGTAGCTTCTTGTGCTTCATTCTTCTTTCCTTAAAAGTACAATTTTTGAAACGATAATGGAGTTTCTGATTCTGAGGTGTCTTTGTATTAATGGGCAAATGGCTTATTGTAGCCTTATATCAAGTGAATTACAATCAAAAGCTATGAATGGTATGAAGTTCATCTATAGAATTACTTTGCAATGGAGTAATGTTTCTATTTTTCGATGAGCCTTCTGAATCTTTTCTTGATTGATAATAGAAGCGCAGGCCCTAGAAGTGGCCACGTCGTGACTATAGCAATGTATGCTAATAGCCAGATCGATTTCCTGCTGTATCTTGAAAGCTGATCCACTCTCTTCTTCAAAGGACCGAGTAAACTGTTCAATCCTTGAGGAGTGTTTTCCTTTTGTGGATGATAACTTGTCTTTTCAATTCGAGCACTATTCTCTTGTTCTGCATCATCCCTTCGTGCCTCCACTTCACTTACTGCAGCAGCAATCATACCGTCTTCTCCAGTATCCACGACAAATGGTCCCTGATCAATCGAAGATTCCAATGGTTCTGGGATGATCTGCGTCTGAAAGAATGATATAATGAAAGTCTTAGAAGAGGCTAAGAGTGGATCATGTCATGGTAATGGACTAAATAGTCATTTCTCGCGTACCTTCTGCCTTCGGTCAGCAAAGGGGCTGGAGAGTAGCACTTCAAAATATTCTTGCACAGCCCTAACCCACCTATACCATTACAATTTTCACATATTTCATTTCCACTTTTAAGAAAGTCCTAGTGGATAAAGAGTCTGAGATGAGCATCTAAGAGCACGGGTTTACCACACGCTTGCTGCTGTAATCCCTTCATAGTAAGCAAGATGACCACCATGTGTTGTGGTTGCCAGAACTATGTTTTTGTTTCCCCTGCAAGTTGAGACATTGGAACATCATCAGGGAACAATGGAATCGACCAGAGTAATACTGATGCAGATTGATATAGTCCATCAGCAACAGAGTTGAATACTGGAGGATAGCATGAGGAACAGGTAAAAGCAAAGAGATTCTTACCTACATTCATCCCAAGGAATAGCTTCCCTAGTACAAACTGGATCATCTAAAGCACTGATACAAAGGAGCGGAACAGCGACATTTCCCACAAATTGTGCACTACTTGAATGTCTATAGTATGTATCAGTTGTCTGCAGTATTAAAAAGATAGTATTATCTACTGGTTTAATGGAAAGAGAAGAAATATAGAATAAAGAGAATCTTAATCAAACTGCACCTCGAATTTTCCAACAAGTCTGGTGGCGTAGTTGTCAAACTCTCGAACTGAACGTGACTAAAACAAGATACGAAAGGAATGAATCTTCTAAGTCAATTTAACTTGATTTGTCTCGAAAATCAGAATCTACCTTCTTAATGCCTTCCCAATCAGCCATACGAGAAATAACGGAGTGGTGCCTGTAGGTAAAACCATGAGTAAGGGAAAACGAAAGAGATGACTAAAGCAAGACAAAAGTAGGTGAAAATACAAAGTTAACAATACAACAAACAAGAATTTAGACATACAATTGTGCATAACCTTGTAGACCAACAGTAAGCACTCTGTCATATAATTTTTGCACAAGTTTGCGGTTGATAAATCGATCACATATCTGCAAAGAATAGCATTTTAAACAAACAGTAAGGCATGGTTGTTTTTATCTTCTAGATCCAATTATTCAATTTTGGGGAGAGAACTCAACACAAGAAGCAGGAACTTGTGGAATAAAGAGATTGAACCAAAAATGGAAAGTGAAATAAAGAGAGATATCAAGGAGGATACAACTTGAGATCAACAAAAGCAAATAGTTTATCAAGCACAACCATGTTTCTAAAGTATTAAAGTAACTTTAATACGTAACGATGTGAAACAGAAACCATAATTGTGAAATGAAGAGAGACATTGTTTTCACTATTTATGTTGACACACATAATGTGAGTTAGATTGGACGTGAGAGTATACTGACCAAAAGATCCCAAGGAGAGCACACAGCAGTAGCTCCAATAAGAGGTGTATCAATCCCCTCCTCCCCAAGATACTTTACCTAAAAGTGGTTGAAATTATAAAAGTAAGACAACCCACGTGAAATCCCCTCAATTTCGTCGTAGCAGTAAAATCTACGCTATAAAACCACTTGCGTGGAACATTATGCCCTCAGGACAAACAATGATCCCCCACAACATTTCTATCCTATAATGGAAGACAAAGTGATATACCAGAACGTTGGCACCAATGCTTGTTCCAACAGCAAACAAAGGAGCCTCAGGGAACTGAGTATGGATGTGATCAATTACTTTCCGAAGATCTTCTGTCCACCCAGCATTGTAGAAGCAGTCAGACTGATTAATAATTGAAAGACTCAAGTCAGTCTATGAATAATAGTTTCCCAACCTCACAAATGATAAGATTATGACTCACAGTTAAAGAAATCCCTCCAAGTCCACGATGGTTACTCACAACAACATTCCAACCTTCCTTTGCCAGCCTGAAGGCAAGATGTTTAATATACTGCACAACAAAACAAGGTTTTGAGTAAGCAAAAGCAAGAGATCAATGTCAAGAAGAGTGGTTAAAACGAAATTAACTGCAGCAGTAGAATCACTAGTGAGCCCTGGAACCACAATAGCAATCGG
The DNA here is from genome assembly GCA_963576765.1 of Draba incana. NCBI lineage: Eukaryota > Viridiplantae > Streptophyta > Magnoliopsida > Brassicales > Brassicaceae > Draba > Draba incana. Next base: position 17,387,007 of record OY755205.1, read on the forward strand.
AGTCCTATCATTTCCTGGACTTGAGTCGTTGACCACCTGAGATATACCTTCAACGACTATGCACAACAGCAAAAAAAGCTTTAAGAAGTAAACTGAAAACAGCAATCGTATTATTCTTAATCACCAACCATCAGAATGCATTAACCAGTCCAAAGCAATAGTACCACCATCTGTTGCCTGAAAGAGATTTCTAACCACAGAAAAGAGATGCATAAGGATCTGAACAAGCAAAAGATGTGGTTTTGATGATTATGAAATCACTGACCGCTTGTAGCAGAAACGAGGAGAGTTTCCAAAAAGGCTAAGGAAAGCTGTTTGAAGATGAGGGCTTGAAAGCCAGATCGTAGGAAAGTAACTGAGAAAATCAAAAATTTTACACAAGAAGACCAGACCGTACTAGGAATCATGTATGGATGGAGAGAAGAAGAAGATTTACCGTCCGTGAAGGAGACGACAGTTGGAGACGACGAACTGGCAGAAGTCGGAGTTGGGATTGAAGGTGAGAGAGATAGGATCGGCTTTGGGGAAATGAATCTCGAGGAAGAGGAAGAGGGAAAGAAGGAAGGTGAGGAAGAGGGAGATGAGATAGTGAGAGATTGGGATGAGAAAGAGCGATTTGAAGAAGAGGAGATACGGAGAGACCAATTCCTCCTCTGTAATTGCGCAATTCATTCTTTCTTCTTTCTTTTGCTGCAAAAATGAGTGGAGACAGGACACGACCAAATTGTTCTCGTTCCAAGAGAGAGAGAGCGCTACGACATCTTATAGACTTGCGTTTCGTTTCGTTCAATTTGTTGTTTCACTATGGACTTTAGACTCCAAATAGTTTGCATATGTTGGTTTTTTTTTTTCATTTTTAATTAGGCATTTGATTTATATAGGTCTTGATTCGGTTATTCAATTAATAACCGAAACCGAATCAATTCGATTCTAATATGGACCTCTAAAATGTGAAACCGAACCGAACAGAAATCAAAGTGAAACCGAAACGACCCGACCCATAACTCATTCGGTTCTATATGGATTCATTTTAGCTATAACCGAATAACTTTTGTAGTTTTTGTTTGTTAACTTCAAATGTATTAAAAACCCGTGCAACATGGGTCCATCCATTCTCTTCCTAGTCAATGGTCCGGTCTCGTAGCAACTGGTTCATACTAGAACATTAGCGGTCTTATTATAAATATACCATTGTCTAGCGTCTCGAATCTTAGACTATGGGTTTCAAACGTGGCTCGACTCAGAACATGCGGCTGGAGCGGGAGTGGCCAGCAGTCAAATGTCTTTGACGAAAAGATATATGTGGCTCTAGTCTATTCAAAACCACATCAGCTAAAAAGAAAGAGGTCTCTATGTTTGGATTATCTAATGGTGTGTGTTCAGTTGACGGTTTTATGGGATAAAGTCGTGCTTGAAAGGTGTAAGAGTGAGAGATCCAGGGGAAGGTCAAGTGGTGTCCACAAGTCATATGAATTGGAACATGCTCTTGCTATTTAATGTGGAGATGATTCTGTTGGATGCTTGTATTCGTGCCTTTGTTTTTAGCTATAAGTACAATAGACGTCATTTCACTTGGAACCTTTGATGGTTAGCTTATTCTGAAATATGTTATACATCCCAAAAACATACACCTAACGTTAACATTTTTGCCCTAAACAAATGCTTTTATCAGATGTAAATACAAGAAGCCCGGAAGGGCTCAGCTACAGTTTAGTAAGTTACTGGCTTGAGGCGATGACTACAAAAACATCATCAAGGGACCATTTTCTAAGCTTAGATTTATCTGAAGGATTAATCACAGCTTGGTCCATACCCGCAAGTCGATAACCGATTATGATTTCCTTTCTTTGACGAGCCCTTCTCATTATATTATAGAAGCAAACCTCTTCTTGGTCATATATGTAGAATTCTGCTGGCCTTATGCACAATTCATTACCCTGCAACACAAATGAGTCCACTTATCACAAAAGATCAACATCATCTCCATTCTACAGAAGTAAAAGCAAGTTTCTTTCTAAAGTCTGAAAAGAGAAAATACCTTTTCCGCGAAGAGCTCTTTTAAAACACGGTTTATTTGTTTATCTTCCGCAACCATTGCGAGAGCCATACTAACTAACTCGTTAGATAGTACGTAATCACTGATTCTGGACACAGAAACAAGGTTCTTTGTTCTTGAATCCAGAATCTCACTTATCACAATCGATTTATCTGAAGCTTGCTGCATTTTACGGATCCAACAACAACTGGGGAACCCCGACATCCGTAAAATGCTTGACTTTGTATCTTTGTAGGGAAGCCGTTTTGACTGTTGTTTAAAATAGAGAAACAACAGCTTCCATTACTAGTCATATATTTCAAAATTCAGTTATCAGACCAAGAGACATGCATGCCTAAAGTTTTTAGTATACTAAACACTGAAAGCCAAAACAACTAACTGAAGTGGCACATACAAAGCAAGAAGCAACATCAAGACATAAAACAAAACCTCAAGAATTTGAATAAGCTACATGTTAAGATTGAACTTTCCTTGGAGGATGGCACAACTGAATACATACTATCAACATATTGGTTTCTTTTAGAAAAACACATGATATGTACCTGTATATCTCGAATAAGGAGAAGCGTGGCAAGAGATCGGGAATCTGAATGAACAATAGAGTTCTCCAGTGACTGTTCTGCAAGAATTAAGATCTGCAATTTGATTTGGTAATCATGAAGACGGTGGAAAGTGGTGTAGTTGTTCTCAAACTACACCAACCGGGAAGCCAAAAAAAAGGAACGAAATGCAAGACAACTTACAGAGTCAAAAGTTTCTAGAGGGAGGCTCTCTAAATGACGCCTGATTACTGCATTTCCCTGCCTATGTACAAGTTTTATATTCACCAATTTGGATGTATTTAATCCTGCATCTGTCAACTTTCTCTCTCTTTCCTGATCTGGAACCTCGTTAAACATCCATAACTCGGATCCAGGCGCAAGCAAAGCTTCTAGCACCTATATAGGGTTAGAAAATTTAAAACCAATTTACATGTGACTTGCGAGAACAATATTTACTAGAAATTATTTATGCCATAATTCTCCTCTCTCTTTTGATATACCATGTACCTTGATCATGTCATCAATGTCACGGCGCCAACCACAAAATAGTATTTTCTCTGGATATTTTGGAGGATCATGCATTTTTGGAAAATGACACATCCGTACCTACGATGGGAATACAATTCTGCGTAATTAATGAACCAATATAGAAATTTTAGTAAATCATGATAGCATAACATGATGATTACCTACTACCAAACAGTAAGTAACATTCAGGAAGATTCATGAATAGATCAGAAATAAATAAAAAAAGAAATGCATAATTTAAACAGAAGAAATCAAGCAAACCTCTGGAAGTGAACCAGGAGCGTAAGTGTCATCATCCTCGGCTATGACAAGTATTTCATCACCTTCTTCCAGAACATAGTTGTCAGTAGGATTCAAAACTATCTGCCCATTCGCTGCAATCTTAACTCCGCAGGGAATCGCATTGGGAAATGAAATGAGGACATCTTCAAAACGGTAACCATCAAGCTGAGGCCACTTCTTTATGTAAAATTCAGCATTCTCAAAACCCAAAATATCCTCCCATATCTGACAATGGTAAAAGGAACAGTTAAGAAGAGTCAAAAGCATGTAGTATCTGTAGAATCATACTATATGAAGTTAAAAGAATTCTTCATGTTAGCTGGACTGACTAACCTGGGCAAGGCCAGGTTGAAGAGCGCATTGTATCATTAAGCGCCCAATCACATCATGAGCTACAACAGTTTCAATATGCTCTCCACCAACAAGCTTCACCAAGGGCTCGTTGTCCAGATCACACATTTCAACGACAACATGACCCTTCCAACCCTCCTTTACTCCTGTAAGACTGAGCACAACCCTTAAGGCACGTGCATCGCTCTGTTTATGTCACCTGAAAGTGATTAATACTTCACAAGAAATAGTAATACCATAGAGTAAGACGTGATGGAAAACAAGAAACTACCTGATCCGCATTTTCATCAGACCCTAGTACAATGATGGCCCGTGCACTTGAAACTGACACCTGCAGTCGATCAAAGGTTAAAGAGCACTTCACAGTCACAACAAGCCAAGAATTAAGCAATTTAAACTTAGAAACTCGGGTTTTACCTTCTTCAGATCAGCGAGTTTAAGTGGACTGCCACTTCTACATATTACTGATGTACCCAATAGATCAAATTCAAATTTAGAAATATCAATCTCCATCTCTTCCTTGTCTCGTTCCGCTAGCACCACAACAACACCTCCACCAATGCTTTTATTTGCTATTGCCAGCTGCTTCAAGAGGGAACCCTACATACATAATTTTCTCTGTTTCTTAACTATTCGTAGCTAAGGCAACATGTAAAGTACAAATTCTAGTCCTACCAAAAAATGGTTAAAAGGCATACCAATTTATCACTCCATCCAAGAATAAGTATATGATTACTTTCAAGAACCTCGCTTTTCCCTTTCCGTAGAGAATCTACCATCTTGGAGATAGCATCTGAAATGAGCCCAAGCATTGTAGCGAATATCAACATACCTCCTGTACTTATAGCCACAGAAACTATTCTTGGTCCAACACCAACCCTATCAGCGTGGTTTCCCGAATCTGCCACAAAAGTCCACGATAGCCAGAGGGCTTCATCGACCCCACAGTCGCTGACTGCATACAATGCGAAGCCACCATATACTATAAGAAGTACAGTTGCAAATAGAAGGGCGAGCAGCTTAGCGTACGGATATACTGAAAAACACACATCCAACGAATACGCTATTCTTTTCTTTAGAGGAACCTCTTCTTTCTTCTGATTCGTTCGTTTCAGTAAATTCTTGACATAGGAAAGATCATCAAGATACATGTACAACAAAAAGGGTAAGACAACGGTGATAATCACACTGTACAAAACAACAGCTCTACTATTAGTATCTTCCAGCTTTATAGTTCCATTGTTGTCACTGCCTGGAATTCTGCTACTGCTACATTTTGCTACAAGGATAAAGTTTTCTGCCTACAACAAGAAAAAAAGATAGAAGGAAGAAAGAACTACAATCATTTCACCCTCTATTTGATCTTGTAAAGAGAATATATATAAAAAAAAAAAAAACATACCTCTAATTTTGCAACTTTAGCTCGAAGAAACATGACATATATAAAAGAAAACGAACAAGTGAATTTGAGCTGCAATAAGAGTAGGAAAAAAAATAAATAAGCAAAAATAGCAAATTAGGAAATGAAAAGGAGAAAAGCCCAAATTGGTATAACATACGCAATGAGTGAGAGAAAAATGAGTCCATAACCGAGTTATCCTTTGACTCGGGGATTGACTCGGCGACACTTCGGAATTCGTCTGATTTGCCGCCGTGAAGTTAGTGGTATCACCGTCGCAGTCGTCGTTAGAGACGGATCCGTATGTGAAAGCGGGAATCAGAGGAGATGTAAATCTCCGATACGAGCTCGTCGGTAACGTCTTGGATCTCTGGAGCAGAGACAACTTTTCGGAACTTGTAGGGCCATGATTCGGCATTTGTTGAGATAGAAATTAAAAATGAGAGGATCGTTTAGAGTTGATGAAAGAGGCCATGGAAGAGATCTAGAGAGAGCTTCTTCAGTGTGTCCACTGTGTTTTGTTTTCTTCTCTTTTTTTGTTACAGTTTTTTAAATAAACAAATGAAAAAGTTAATGGAGGGAGAAAGCTTTTGATACCCAATTTAGGAAGGATCTTCCTTCTGCTTACATTTATTTATTTTTTCCAAATTTTTGGTAATGACATTTCTGTAAATAAAGCTTTTTCTAATAAAGAATTTGAGGATAAAAAATGCATATAAACCTTGTTAATAATAAAAATATTATAAGAGCTAACCTAGTAATAAAACAATAAACTAGTGTCAAACTAATTTTTTTCCTTTATTTTTATTTCAATATATTACTTTTTTTGTTTTGAAAATTATTAATATATTCTATTTAGGGAAATTAGCTAAAATAACACACACAAAATTATAATCTAAAAACTAACCAATTTTTACCTTTTTCTCTCTCCACCTCTTTCTATCTCTCTCTACTCAATTGGCTAGTTTTCAAATTATAATTTTTTTTTTGCTATCCCACAAATTCACCCTTCTATTTAATCACTTGCTAATCTAATAATAGTTTATTGTCAAACTAACTTTTTTTCATTTTTTCTGGCCATTAAGCTTTGCTTCTCTTCTTAAATGACAAATTCCATTTGTTCAAATGTATTTTGCGAATCTATGGTAGAAGACCATGAAGAAATAGGAGAAAATTTCTTCGATCTTTTTCCACTTTTTTTTTCTTATCAGTTTTCTTAATTAGACTTTAAGATGAATATGTCTAATGCATTTCTTTGCGTTCATAGATTGATGATCTATGAAGAAATCTTCAATATTATGTAGTCGATTATATTATTGTAGTGGTAGTAAAATGATAATAGGACTTTTAGCAAAAAAAAAAAAAAAGGAAAAAATTTTTATCAAAAAAAAAAAAAATGTATTTAAAAGAAAAGAGTATTTGCGCCATATGACCCTAATAACAAGCGTATTTAGCTGGTTGTCCATCGGACTCTACACTTTTAAAAAATCCGATTATGGCCTTATAGCTACTAATCTATTGATGTGTTGTGCATGTGGTATATTTCCTTAATTAGCTAAAATAATTGCTAGCTGATAGTTTATTCATGGATTATGGATTATTAGCTGAGGTTAACCAGTCATCTATCATAATTGTTTTGTACTTTAAAATACTACTGAAACTTTTATTCCTCAGAAAATCGTAAACAAAAAATTAATTTACAACGTTTTGTACTTTAAATTTTTGAATTTGGGTTAACAATTACACTGTTAATGTATAGTTTTATGGGGATAGATGGTATTGAGGGTTTATGGTTTTGTTTGAAAGTTAAAGGTGAATTTAGTTTTGTGGTATCTTTGATCATCAAATCTTAGATGATTATTTGTGTAGTTAATTGGCTTGGTTAATTGTTTTGTATTTTAAAATACCACTGAAACATTTAATTAGTATGGTTAATTGTTTTATATTTTAAGATACCACTAAAACCTTTATTCCTCGGGTTAACAAAATAATGATTTACAAACGTTTTATACTTAAAATTTTTGAATTTGAGTTTACAATTACACAATTAGGGTATAATTTTATAGGGGAGGGGTGGTATTAGCTAAGGTTAACTGGTCACGTGGATAGTTTTGTTATTAGTTGATACCATTTTCGCTTATATTTTGGTTTAATTGGTTAAATGTAACGAAATGTGGAGGAGTGTGACTAGCCGCCTACCAAATCTGTAGGTTTCGGCTATATATCTCAAAGTAATCTACCAAATCTATAGGTTACACTGTTACAGCTACGTGTTATAGTGTCTATCTTTTTGAAGTGCGTGACGACACTCAAGGGCTAGTATAGGAAAATTTGATGGCAAAGATGTACATTCTTTTGGCCTTTGGGATTCTTATGTTCATTTACCTAATTCTTCAACTATGAAGTATTTTTCCTGGCAATGACCCTGAAAGAAAGGTGACATTCGTAACCAAACTTATGAAAATTGTATGGTAGAAGAAGAAAATTGATTTCAATGCTATACTAAGGACTTATGACGCTAGAGTCTTTGATGCCTCGACCTCTCTCTCGTCTCTCCATCGCTCAGGTATTAAGGCCTCGCTACTGTTTGTTTATATTCGAGTACTGGTTTGATGTGAAGACTTGATGTTCAGTGGAAGTGCTTCTCTATTATTTTCTTTTGCTCGAGGACGGTGGCATGACAATTTGGAGAGTTTTCCTCGTGGCAAGCCAAGCTTTCTTGTCGTTCTGGTTTCTCAATATTCCTTTCATGTGGCTGCCGTAGTGTCTAATTTTGTATCTTGCCATTTGAGAACGCTGCAGGTATTTCAAGACCTCCGGTTTTGGGTTCAGTGTTTCTTGATTTTGCAAGCTTGTTTGGTGGCAAGATTGTTATAGGTTTGTGGCTCAATAGGATATGCTTCTCGTTTTCATTGCTTAGAGGAGGTAGTAAGGCTTTTTGGGCCCCGTCATAGTGTAAGGTCTAGATTGGTTGGTTTTCCCATCGACTCATCTTCGAGTATTTGACTGTTTTTGAGCGCTGCGATCGGACACTTTTCTAGTTTCGAGCTTTTTGACTCCATCCAGCGTGTGGTTCCGGAGAGGTGTATGTCTAGTTTTGTAGGTTTTCCTGTTAGCCCCAAGATTAAGGAGGTCTTCGCGCTTAGGATCGGACACTTACCGGATTGTTTGCCTTTCTCCTGGGCTTCCTTTGAAATAGCTTCTAAGCTTTGTAGCTGACGGTCGCAGACTCGCCCGAGCCATACTTCTTGTTTCATGTTTCGGCTCTCCAAAAGTTTTGATATCAAGTCTTTATCGTGATGATCTGGTACCATTAGCCTACCGGTTAGTTTGGTCGATCTCATGATTGCTTATATTTCCATGTTTTTTTAACTTTTTTGGCATGGGACCATTTAGGTAGGTTGAGCAACATGATAATCATTTTGTGAAATCTAAACCTTTTCATTTTAATGAATATTTACCATTTAGCAAAAAAAAAAAAAAAAAATTGACTTATGACGATTGATTGGGCACCGAATGATATGGATAACCGAACTATTAAGTGGCTGGTTTGGAAAGAATGTGTGTGTTTGTGTGTTGGGGTCTCTCTAAATGAGGCGCAAAGTCGGAATAATGACATTCTCCTTCCTCCTCCAATCACCACCACTCCCAATTTCAATTTCTCACAAACCCTTTCTCTCTCTCCGACCTTTCACTGCGAAAGCCATACCAAACATGCATGATTCAGCTCCAGTATCTTATCTCTCTCAGCGAGAAGCCGCCCAGATCGATGAGACCTTGATGGGTCCTCTTGGCTTCTCCGTTGATCAGCTCATGGTCTCCATTTTCTCTTCTTCTTCTTTCTCTTCTCCGCCTCATCCTCCTCCATTTTCTTGCAGGAATTGGCTGGTCTTAGCGTTGCTTCTTCAATTGCTGAGGTAATTACAAAAAAGCTCAAAGCTTTCTTTGTTGCCGAATCAAACCCTATAACAAAGCTCAAAGCTTTTCCTCTTTAGCATGGATGAGTCTCACTAGTACAATCTTTTGCCTGCTATGTATTATATTCCAGGTCTATAAACCGACAGAGTATAACCGGGTTCTTGCAATCTGTGGTCCTGGAAACAACGGTGGTGATGGTCTTGTGGCGGCTAGGCATCTTCACCACTTTGGATACAAACCATCTATCTGTTATCCTAAACGTACTGCCAAACCACTCTATACTGGACTAGTCACTCAGGTTTGTAACTAACCAGTGCTTATTAATCTTTTGATATTCGTTTGCATTTTGCTGAAATTGTCTGTTTCTGCAGCTGGAGTCACTTTCTCTTCCTTTTGTGTCCGTTGATGATCTGCCACAGGATTTGTCAAAGGACTTTGATGTTATTGTAGATGCAATTTTTGGGTTTTCATTTCATGGTAACTAATCTTCTGCCCACATTCAATAGAATTCTTCAAAGCATTAAGAAACAAATTTCGATTTCTGGAATCAAAGTCATTAATAGTTCAGCTATTTACATTTGGGGCATATTTGAAGTCAATGATTTGGACATGTAGGTGATCCAAGGCCTCCTTTTGATGACCTCATCCGGACATTGGTGTCCTTGCAGAACGATGAGCAGAGGCTCCAGAAACGCCCAGTCCTTGTCTCTGTCGATATTCCTTCTGGTTGGCACGTTGAAGAAGGAGACCGTGAAGGTGGAGGAATTAAGCCTGATATGTTGGTATGCCTTTGAAGAAATGCTTGCACTACTCTTTTTCCTTTGAATCATTTGTTACTATCATACACCTAAGGAAAACTACTTTATTAATTCATTGAACCTTTTAACTCTTCTTAGGTATCTTTGACTGCTCCAAAATTATGTGCCAAGAGATTCAGTGGCCCTCAGCACTTTTTAGGTGGGAGATTTGTTCCACCTTCTGTTGCAGAAAAATATAAGCTCGAGCTTCCTAGTTACCCTGGGACATCCATGTGTGTTAGAATCGGAAAACCTCCTCAAGTTGACATATCTGCTATGAGAGTGAACTATGTCTCTCCAGAATTGCTTGAGGACCAGGTTGAAGCTGATCCTACTTTACAGGTTATGAATTCTTTTCTTTGTCTTTGCTTATCTGTATTGTTCGCCTTCTACAATCACGGGGTATGTATTAGCAGAAAGTTATATTGCTCCCAGAAAATAAGAAAGGAACTAAAGTCATTTTGTTATCTGATGTAATATTACTCTTTTTCAATTCTGTTCATTTTTAATGGCTTTTCAATCACTCGTTCTTCTGGATAACTCACTGCTAAGCTATTGTGGTTGCTTATTAGAGATAAGGCATCCTTTTTGCTAAGACAATCCATTCTTCTTTTGCAGTTCCGGAAGTGGTTTGATGAGGCAGTTTCTGCTGGATTGAGAGAAACAAATGCTATGGCTTTGTCTACAACGAACAAGGACAGAAAACCGTAAGTGTACTTAGATGTTTCAAGAGATTTCACTCCGTGGAAAATACATTGATGAACCATGTTCCAAAAACTTTTCACCATATTTCGTAGTAGATATCAGGGTTATCATATTTCTTAGATGTTTAAATGATAGCATTTTCATAACATGAGCGTTGATTCTGCTGCAGATCATCAAGAATGGTTTTATTAAAAGGATTTGATGAGAATGGATTTGTCTGGTTAGTACATCTTATCCTTTTTCTGCTGATGTTCTGAAAATTGGGGTATGAAGATCTTTGTGTGCAACCTAATGTTACTATGTTAAATTGTAAAATGCAGGTTCACTAACTACGAAAGTAAAAAGGGTTCTGATTTATCAAATAATCCTTGGGAAGCAATTCTTTTTTACTGGGAAAGTTTGAATCGGCAGGTGTGTGTTTCCATCTTCCTTAATCTTGTGTTCTAGCTGACCTTTGGCAATCTGCTGTAGTATAATACTCTGGTCTACAAAGCCAGACGCTTCCACCACTCATACGCAGCAATGAGTAACTTGGTTTTTATCAGTACTAAAATTCGTTCTCACTTTACCAAACAGGTAAGAATTGAAGGACCAGTGGAGAGAATACCTGAGGCTGAATCTGAGAATTATTTTCATAGCCGTCCGAGAGGAAGTCAGATTGGAGCTATTGTTAGCAAGCAGGTGTCTATGTGATCTGTTGCATTTATCAAAATATCTTCATACGACGTTAGGAATTACCTTTGGATCCTCACCCTTCAACTTTTGGTTTCTATCAGAGTTCTGTAGTACCTGGCAGGCATGTTCTATACGAGGAGTACGAAGAACTGACCAAAAAATATTCGGATGGGTTAGTTCTAGACTCTTGGAAAAAAGAATTCATTTTGATTTGACGTTCTTGATTAGTGACTAAGAATTACAGAGCCATGACTCTTTTTGTTTTTGGCTTGCAGAAGTGTGATACCAAAGCCGAAAAACTGGGGAGGATTCAGACTTAAACCTAAACTTTTCGAGTTTTGGCAGGGACAGGCATCTCGTTTACATGACAGGTGCCTCCAATCTTTTACCTAAATCATTTTTGTGTAGCATTAATGTAATTCTGGGGCAGAAATCATTGAAGGGCATGCGTAATTTGAAATATGAGTAATATAAAGAGGAAAGTGATCTCTTAAGTAGGCTTAGAACACAGAAAAGTAGCCATGGCCACAGTGTTTGCTAATGTGTTGTGTTACGTGGAACACAGGCTGCAGTATTCTCTGGAAGACGTAAACGGGAAGGCTGCATGGAAAATTAATAGATTGGCCCCATGAGCCATGACTTCAACTCAACTACTGAAGAAGACGGGATGATGCCTGTTTTGGGTTTCATATCAAGCATTACATAATGAGAATAAGAGATTTGCAAGTATAGCCGTCGTTTAGGGACTTATTTCCAAATTTGTCACTAAAATAAAAATGTGTTCCATTTTTTGCACTGAATAATGTGATATATGAGTCTTCTCATAACTACGTATGTATGTGTGGAATTAATTACCATTTAGTGTTACATGTGATGGAATATATAATTTCACCGGTCAAACGAAGTTGAATAGACCATGAAAGGACAAATGCTTGTAAATCAACCAATTAAGACAATAAATGTCTTATTTATGTATGTATAGTATCTGGAGGGAGATGGGAGAGAGGAAGGATGGTGACCGTAGGATTGGGGAACCAAATTGATAAAAGGATGGGAATAGAAAAACATTGGGGTTAAGTGGTTTAATGAGTAGGTAAGATGATCACATCAATCCTCTAATACTCTCTCTAATCGACCACCATCCATGATGATCATATGTGTTTTGTCACCATCTTCTGCATTATTCAGTTTGGTTATGTCACCTTTTAAGAAATAAATGATGGGTCTCTTGTCAGATGAAAAATTGGTGTCTTTTGGGGACAAAGATGGCTTCTCAATTAAAAAGGCAAAAGGAGAGGCCTTCCTTTGGATAAGACTCTCCTCCACCACAACTTTACCCTAAACCAAACAAAACCAAAATTCAATTGGATTTGACCACAATATAATCGAATTAACAGATTCTGATGAAATATCTCAAATTAACTGAAAGTTGGAAAAACAAAGAGAGATGTCTGATTAGTTCTCAACAACAACAGAGAGCCAATAGTGCAGCTTATTAGAAACATGAAACCAACTCAGCTGTCTAACTAACTCCCAAAACATACATCCATTGTTCCACCTAACCAACCAAGAAGAACTTTTAACCCAAAAATAAAAAAGAAATAATGATACAACAATCATGCCTTATGCCTCCAAGCAACCATCTTCAACAATCATCTGACCCTGCCTCCATCATCATCTGAGCCTGCCTCCTACACCTACCCATTTCATTCTTCATCGGCAACACACCAAGCTGCTCTTCTTTTCTATAAAATTTTGACAAACTTTGGTGCATCCTTCCTTGGACCATCAAGCGACCGATACATGTATAAAGTCTCAACAGATTCCCTATTGTCGTCATCATCATCCGACCCAATTACTTCCACAACTAGATTCGGCATGGCACGTGCAATATCCCTGCAGCATCCCTTAGACAAGCTACACGCCGACATCCAAACAAACCTCATGTTGTAATAACGATGCATACCAGAGCGTAATGCAACATCCCCAAATGGGCTGTCCCTTATCTCAAGCTTTTGAAGTCTAGGGCAACCTTCAAGGACATGTCTCAGAGCCATGTCAGTGTCCCCTGCAAAAGCTACTGACAGAGTACGGACCAACTTCCCATACTCACCCATATACCTAAAAGCTTGATCTGTAAGCAACCCCGACACAGCAAGCCGAGTCAACTTCTTGCAGTTCTTAACAATGGCACCAAATCCCTCGTCCATAGGCTTTCCTGTCACATGGTCAGGCCTATGTCGACCCATTATGCAGAGCCTAAACACAGTAAGCTCAGGACAGTTCTCTGACATTGCTATCACGGCTGCATTAGTCATGCGCTGGCAAAAGTAGAGAATAGACTCGAGGTTCCTACAACCCTCAGAGATTGCTTGGAGGCCTAATTCAGAGACAGGACCTTCACTGTCTTCCCGGGGATCAAAAGGGAAGATGCGGAGCTCACGGAGTTCCTTGCAAGTTGCAGCAACTGCCAATAGCCCTTCATCACATATCGAATCAAGGGCCTGCATTGTAAAAGTTGAAGATATGCATTTACTCAAGTTCCTTGGACAACAGATATCAATTTTATTCATTCAACCCATCTGACCTCCCAAAGGAAAATATATGATGATAGGAAATACGTTACAGATAAGTTAAAACCATGGAGACATACATAGATGAAGAAGGATACATACCCAGAAAACTTGGAGTTTGTGGCAATTGTGTATGATGGGCTTAAACATGTCAGGAGAAATGTTAGCATAACTGAAGTTCAGGGAGGTGAGATTGGCGCACACCGGTAAGATAGCTGGAAGGTACTCTGGCATCAACTCCCTGAAACCCGACAGGCAAACTACAGATTTACAAGCACGGAATGCAGCTGCATAATCCGGCTCTTGCTCACTCTGAGGTTCATTATCATGGCTGAACGAACCAGTCCCAAGACTTGTGAGCTGTGGAGCTCCAAGAAGCAGGCGATGTAGCTCCTCGAGGGAGACAAACCTGTTCAGCCTAAGTTTCTTCAAAGACGGCGACCTACCAACAAGACTCTCCAGTGCCTTAAAATTAATAGGAGCTTCCACACAGTCAAAAGCTAGAGACTCCAGATCAGTCACATCCTCAGGGAAACATGAAATCCAGTCCACTTCGTCATCTGTGACCTCAGACTCAATCAAATCAAGCACTTTGAGCTTTCTGAAACAAATTAGTATTCCATAAGTTGTCACATACTAGTATCCGGAAAATGATTACAACCCTTTAAGCTATGAAGTGTAATGAAGTACCTGCACTTGTTGGCAACAATAGCGATGCCACTAGTTCCAAAGCCTTCACAGCAAACCAAGATAAGCTCCTTAAAACCAGGAAAGGAGTCAGCGACAAGTGCTAGATCGTCGTCAGTGACAAACATCCGTTTCAAATCAACCTTCTCGAGCCAAGGGTAAGCCTTAGCCATAGTAGAAACCCAAGGAGCGAAGTTAGCGCCCCAATCAGGAGGCATGAGATTGAAATCAGCAAACCTAGGTTTCCCTTTGAGCACCAAAGACCTAACGCGCTTGAATCGCTGAGTGAGCCTAGCCGGAGAAAGCGCGTAACAGTTTCCGATGAAGATCTCGGTTCGAGTCAAAGCCTCGACTCGCCACCACGATTTGCAGACTAAGGAAGCGGCGTTGCGGTCGCATCTGGAGTCGAGGAACTGAAGCACGTTCTCTAGTACGTTCTCGAGGACATGGTCAGGGAAAGTCTGCGAGGTCATGGCGATGCAGTTGCGGGATTTGTTCGGAGTAGAATCGACGGCGGAGGAAGATGAGCAAGGGTCAGCGATTGCAGCAGAGCGTAGATCCAAGGGCGGAGATTGACTATCATCATCCTCAGACATTTGCGTGCGATCTTGAGGCATAGTCTGAGAGAAACAGCTTTTTTTGCTTTCTGGATTCAGATTAGAGGAGGAAGAGGAAGAGGAGGAAGAAGAAGCTTTGGTTTTGGGGTGTTGTGAGAGAGTGGAGCTTTCTCTCTCCACTTCGCCTCCATTATTTGGGGCTTATTTCCTCTTTTTTTTTGTCTTCTTATATTATTACCAACCAAAAATATTATTACCAACCAAAATAATTCCAAGTTTTACCAAAATGTTAACTCTTTTTTCTAGTCTCATTTTTCTTCACTTCTCTATTTTAGCATCGTTAAAATAAATATATATATATATATATATATAAGGTAAGAAATCAACATTATCCATTTCTATAGTACACTTGCTCTTCCCTTTTGGACCTATTAACAATTTAGAGATTTTTAACCATTTACAACATTTGCATGATTATTTAGAGATTTTTATGGCAATCATTGGCATTAGAATTAGAAAGTCAGCGTCCAAACTCAAATTCTAAATTCGACAAAAAACATTTAAACGTAGAAACAAACTTTGTCACACTAATGTTTTCTAAAATATTACTAACACTCTCCAAGGTTATGTAATATCTAGTTGTGTTGTTTCTAGTTTCCTCACCGAGAATATACACATAAACAGACTAAGATAAGGTGTGTACCTAAGGGCTAAGGGACACAAAACTAGCAAAGAACATTACAGAATTTTTTGCAAGGGTTATTTCAAACAGAAGGGAAGTATTTGTTGAGCTTGAAAGGAAGAGCATAGAATTCTTCGGTTCTCGGGTCTTTCTTGAAAGTCCAGAATTTATCCCACCAGTGTTTACCTCTGTCTTTCCTGATTGAACCGTCTTTCTTGTGAAGCGTCGTGTCCAACAAGTACGCCACGAGTCCTCCAACAAAGGCCTTGGATGAGAAGGGCACATTGACTATGTCGTTGAACCATCTTGCTCCGGTATGAACTGGACCATAGCCTTTGATGGCTGTGTGCTCGTTGAAATACTGTGGCACTGATAGTCCTAGGAAGATTGAGAACCCCAATATGAACAACGTCCTGAAGCTATTCAGGTTGCAGTATTGCAGCAAACTCAGTCCTCCAGCACCTAACCAACATATTTTGCTTTTAAAACCAAAAACACTGAATAAGAACTAAACCATAAACCTGAAACAATACTTACCAACATATGCAAAGAAGAGACAATACAAGGCGGCAATGATAGGACCAGGTATTGACGCAAATACTGCCCCAAACTTTCCTGCAATAGAGTTATAGAAGACGATCAATTAACGGGGGATCTACTTCAATTTTCTTTTAGGGAGTGTGAAATGGAACTCTATGAGAGAGAGCTTACCGAAAATTGAGAAGAATATCATAAAACCTGCAGATATTTGGACAACTCTCCTGCTACCAACTTTTGTAAGTGCCAGCAGACCCGCATTCTCGCTGCAGAGAACAAACCCCACACATATTTCAAAATCAACTCATGAGGAGTCCTAGGTTTGGAAAAGGGAAATGAGGTCTTACACAGAAACTGAAGACCCTATGCCAGTTCCGAACAACCCTGAAATTAAAATTGCAACTCCCTAAACTCAAAAATAACACAGTTGCGCCACAATATTAGATAATGACAACTTCATAGATGAAATTTGTAAATGAAACTTATCAACTGAGTATTTACCTGCCAACCAACACCGCGGCTGATAACAGAAGGTGGCGGCATTGTGGCACTAGCATATCTTGAGACAGCAATAAAAGCGCCTGTTGACTGATTTTTGTTCATAAGCAGATTAAAGCAATGATTAAACAATACAAATGAAACCAACGAGCAAAAAAACCCAAAGAAGCGAAGAGATGAGTCTAATTGAGTACGCAACCAATAAAATTCATTCACTGAAGGAACAAACGTTATATATAAATGGTATAAAAATTAATGCCTTAGCCTATGAATCTAAGTTTTCTATCTACCATACCATCAATAACTGTGTAATGGTAATAAAACACGAGGTGAAGATGAATGAAACAAACCTCAACAAGAGCAACAAAAGAAGCCATCATCATGGCAAAGGCTTCACCGGCATCAAACGATGGTGCTCCCCATTGGAACGGCCATGGAATTCTTATCCTGCACATATTGAGTAAGCCACACTGAGTTTGTAATTCCCGACAACTCGTTACAGAACGTGACTTTCTTGCTAGATATAACTCAGTGGGACATCGAATGTCCAAGCCATGTGCTGTTTCCTTACCATGGAGCACCACTTATGAGGCCAGCACGATCAGTTCGGCAGCTTCTTTGAGTATTTGTCCCGACACCATTATAGGCACCACCGATTGTGAGAAAGAAAGCATAAAGCCATACTATCGCCACAGAAATTATAACAGCATAGCGAGCAAACACATGTTTTCCTCCCTTTATAACATGGGGAATGTACTGCAAAACCAGCAAAGAGTATGATCCAGACGATAAGAAACATCAAAAACACTGAAAAGAATGAGATTGCTACCAACAACGAATTTCTAGCTACAATTACCTGTGATATAAATATAAGAATAATGAGGCTCGGGAGTCCAATCTCGATACACTTGGCAACCTGGCCAAAATAACACAGAACCATGATTACGCAAGTATACTGTTTGGCATTTTGTGTACCCATTAAGAGAACAAGATGACTTACACCGGGAAAACCTAACTCGTACAGGCCAAGACCAACCAGTCCAACCAGAGGAGCAGCAGATAGAGGACTTAAGAACCTGGAATAACACAAGTTCAATAACATATTCGTAACCGAAAGATTGGAACAAGATTTGAGTCTAATGTATCTCAAAGACTGACCTTACAACATTACGCCAAAGGCCACTGAAGCCAAGGATCATTTGAAGAGTTGACGCAACAATTAAAGCACCTTGGGTTGCCCGAATTATCCTCGTAAATCGCTGATAAGGAATCAAAGAAGGATATTATAAACTAAACTAATAATCAAACCAACCAAAACACAATTGAATAGGAAATAAATGTGAGCTACGAACATCAACTGGATCTGCAACGTCGTTGAATCTCCCAGAGAGCATGATTGAGATTGTAACTGGGACAAATGTGTAAGATGCTCCAATAATAGCAGGCAATCTAGTTCCAAAAACAGTTTGAAGCAAGGTGTTCAATCCAGCTACAAACAGTATTGTCTGGATCAGCTTCGCCTTCTCTTCCTGCAAGAATCATAAACTTAAGAGCAATAAGAGACTGAAAAAAAAGGATCTTTGCACAACCATTTGCTAGAAAAGAAAAGAGCCCTTACATTTCTACCTCCCATTTGCGGAACAAGAGCTGATGGAATCAGAACTGTTGTTCCAAGCATCACAATGTAATGTTGAAACCCAAGCAGAACAGCCTCAGCTGAAAGACAAGAACAATTTCTCAGTCTCACAATTACTATATAAGCAGCTTAAATCCTCCATATTCAAACAAGGATTAGGAACATATCACTACAAAATTAGACCACACCACCTAAATATGAAGAAGATAATGATTACATAATAAACAATACATGTGTTTAACGGCTGATTAAGTTTATTCCTCCTATGTTAATAGAGAATGATCCCCAAAACAAGATAAAAATTCTAAAGGTGATAAGAATATTTCTTAAAGAAACGTAAGAATCTAATACTCACGTTACAAGAAAAAGCAAAAAAAAAAAAAAAAAGGTAATGATACCCAAATCAGAGCCCCTTTGAGCAAAAGTTAAAAATGGAAGAACCTAATCAATGTCAAGGCTTCAAAACTAGGGATATACACCTACAAGGGCTGAAGAACACTATTGAAGCAAAAAGAGTTTAAGGAAACTAACGCCATGGAGGAGGGCTAGTGATGCAGTAAGCGATATCTGGAAGCTGTTCTTTTGGAGGATGTGGTTGCGGCTCAGACGCTTTTGGTGCCGGAGCTGACATCTTCTTCTTCTTCTATCTCTGCAACTAAATAAAAACCAAAACTTTAATTAACCCGGATACTAACTCATACCCAAAACCACAGTAGAAGGAAAAAGTTGCCAAATTTAAGGAAACCCAGGAAATAAAACCCAAGTTTTGAGCTTACCCAAATCAAAAAGCAAGTATAGAAAGGAAGAGAGATGATTTTTTACAGAAAATTGTAGAGCAGGAGAAGTAGAGTCCTGAGTAAGAGAAGACAGGTGTGTTATTATAGGCGTTTTTATTTGTGCACCGACTGACGTCACCACTGAAAACAACCTCTTACCTGTCTTACTGTAAATTAATCTGATTAATCTGTAAAAAAAAAAAAAAAAAAATCTGATTAGTTGCCCATACAAAAGGATAATCTAATGTAATAAATAAATGCAATTTTTTTGACAATGAAGGAATACTACTTGATTAATTGTTGGAATGATAGATGTATCAACGTGGCAGCGCCAAACGCTACTAGACTCAGTTACAAAGATTGATTAGCTTCATGATCATCACAAACCCAACATTAAACGCGTTTCTAGTACCGTGTATTATTTACCAATGAAATTCATGAGATTGATAGTACTAATCGTTTTTTAACAAAATGGTAATGCGTAGGAAAATAAAATTTCTTACTGTAGTTTTTAATAGATTTATGATTAACCCAGACATAATTCCTTTGCTAACCCTTACATACATACGAACAATTTTGTATAGAACGAAGGTCTCTTGTTGTATTCTGTTACCTTAGAACATGTTTATTGCAGACACTACCTCGAGTGTCTAAAAACTTTTTAGAATTAAATATATTAAATTTTATGATTCTTGAGTGTCTAAAACCAGTAAAAGTATCTAATATATTCTTTTGCTGGTTTTAGACACTCAAGAATCCTAAAATTTAATATATTTAATTCTAAAAAGTTTTTAGACACTCGAGGCAGTGTCTGCAATAAACATGCCCTTAGCGTTAAAGTCTCCTCTGTGGACATTTTTCTTGCATACGTAAACCTTCCAGATCTTGTCACCATCTTATCTTGTCTTTATTACCAAATGATGTCTCAACCGACAGATCCGGCACCGTCGGAGACCAATCTTCCACCAGAACCTCCAGATCCGCCAGATCCACCGTCATATCTTCGTGCTCTGTTGATCGACGTTTCTCTTAGTGGAGATACCACCATCTCTGGTTTAAATCTCCTCCTCTCCTCTGTGGGAGCAGGGAGATTATGTGCACTATCAGAGTCTGCTTCCAATGTTTCATTGTTTTCCGGACATGTGGTTTTTCCCGACCAAATGATGAAGCTTTAACTCTCTTATCTACTTCTGGTCTCGAATGGGAAAGGTATGATTAATGTAACCTCATGGAATGTCTCAAATTTGGTTGAATTTTACCTTAGATTATGAGTCATTTACCTTAGTTTAAGGATTCGGTTACCTCAGTTTGAGGATTGGTTACCTTATTGGAACCATCGTTTTGCTTATTGGAATGTGAAAAGGTCTATGGTCAGCCTTGATTTACCTCAGCGGGAGGTTCTTTTACCTTAGTATGAGGATCCTTTATCTCAGTTTGACGATGTTATTTGTAAGCTTTTATCTTGCTTTGTGCAATTCATTGCTTTGCTAGTTTTCTTATCTCAATATTCAGGAGTATTTTTCAGAGAGATAGGATATGGACTAATCAACACCAATCCTGGATCTTTAGTATCAGATTCGGTTGTTTGGCAAGTGAGATTCTTACATTTTCAGACCTCCTCGTGGCCGAGGAGTTCCTCAAAGTTTTTAGCCGTATCAAGACGGTGCGTAGTCACCTTTACTGCATTATGCATGTTATCAACGGAAGCTCTAAACTTTACAATCGCAAGGAATCGTTCTTTGCATCAAGTCTCCGACATTCGCAGGTTCATTCCTCCGGTGTTAGCCGCAGAGACTTTCGTCTTCAAAGCCGCCTTCATTGCCGATTCAATTATAGAGATCCTACACTTCATAGTGGTTTCAGTTTCTCTTTCTCGTGACAAGCTTCTTCGAGGTGTGGTCACTGAGTCGGAAAGCATTCGTCGTGACACATTGTGTCATTTAGGCCCCTTTCCTACTATCTCTATTATTCATGTTTTATGTACGGCATATGTTTTAGCCGATTTGCGAGTTATGTCTTCTTTGTTAAACTGTAACACATTCTCCATAATTGGAGTCTAATTAATCTATAACAAAATCGGTTTGATAAAAAAAAAATAGAAGATGCTATAAACGAACTACAAATTCACCAAGTATTCGATGTGAATAGATGACACATTGCCTTCTTTTTATTTTTGATAGACTTTGTTCCAAATAATTAGGATATATATATTATGTATTTTTTTTATCAGGAGAATATTTAGTATGTATATGTCATTCTTGTATAAGTGATATCATATCATTATAAGTTAACATTTTGCTTGATCAATCTTTAGTAGATAAATAAAAATAGAGAGGGCAATTAATGACTAAGCGATCTAATTGTTGCTAAAATGTTTAAAATCTAAAGATTCATACCAAAAACAAAAGTTTAAAATCCTAAAGACCTCTTCATTGTAGCGAATCTTGGAACTCAATTTGGTTTGAGAATGAAGATGGAACATATTTTTTTTATCTCTTCCTATATCTTAATCTCCAACGGTAAAAGGTTATGAATGATTGCTTGAGATTAACCTTTGTCTCTCATCAAGTCAAGTATATGACTTTGTTGGGACCAATGCCTCTGTTATATATTATTACTTTCTCATAACGACAGTAGAAAATAGCCAGAGAAAATATCAGAACATTGTCATACTCCTCGCAAAATGGTCAAGACAAGATATATTGAGGTCTTTCGATGGTAGGTTAAACAATAGCAGATTTTTTCAATAGATGAAGTCTTAGCCATCAATCTTTAATTCGAGTAAATTACAGCCGTTGGATTATAACATATTAAAGTATGAGATAATAATAATCAAGTTTTACGACATGTTTTCATTCGAAGTATTGATTGACAAATTACACATTTAGTTGCTTATTGGTTTGTTTTCTCTTTTCTTATTTTCTTTCATTCGATAAGGATAAATCTCACTTGAGATAGACTTCTTCTAGATTCTTAGTTATCTCTTTAGTTAGTATTTATAGGGTGCTCTCATGTCATGGCTTTGTAAAAGCACCCTAAATATTTATTTGATTTATACAGATTTTTTTATAAGCAAGAGAAGAGTATTCTCATCTTTATTGTTCTCACATCGTATTGTTGTTTGAACAAGATCCGATAACTTGTTAGTTAACCGCTCTGCGTCAAGTATGTACATCATGGTTTGATCTATTCATTTGTTTCTCTCCGTATAAATGCTAACATACCTATACGGAAACCCACAATTTTTCCTTCTAATATTGATCATACAATTTGAAAACAATGAACACTACTACCATTAAATTATACATTTTTCCCAGTCCTTTGAAACAATACATTATGTGCTGCGCATTTTATATTTTACATAAACTAATGCTAATAAGAATTAATCAAATATTCTTTATTCTTTGGCTTTTGAAACGATTTTACCAATCATTTTAAAACCAAGTTTCTTAAACCCACACAACAAAGTGTTTACTCATGTAGAGACAAACCAAGTTGAAATGTAAGAAGTAGATTATGGGTATAAGTTACCTACGTTAACGATGATGGACGGTGGCGAGACACTCCCTTGATTTGTATACAAAATCAGAGGTTTTGAAATTCAAATTTGTAGCTTTGATAAGACTCTACCAATTTTTCTCAGAACACCGACTCGTAAAACTAAGGGATTAGTAATTGACTAATTGTTAACAGGGAATGAAACAATCATACTCAATTCAGATAAGTAAAATGGATTACAAACAAACATGGTTTTGTTTGTAAAAAGACGCCAATTTGAGAGACGAAAGTCAAACCCCATAATTGAAGTTTAACTTTGGATGTATATAGCACATCAGAACAAACAACAAGCACAGAAGAAACGAATATTGGGAAATGAAGCAGAGAGAGATATAAAAAAAAATTACCAATACGTGATGGTGGTAAACACAACGATGATTCAAAAATGCATTGGCAATCCCCACGATGGAGACAACATGACAATAAGGAGACAAAAATTAGTTTAACATACTGAATCTAGATTAATAGCAAAAGAGAGATACCAGAAGAAATACGGCAACGTGATTTGTGCTTTCCTCTTCAATAAAACTTCCGACAACTTCATGCCTTTTCAGAATCATCGTACTCCACCACCGACGGCGATGATGCCGACCAAACCATATCTACTCACTTGTACCAAACTTCATAAATTATGAAACAAAAATTCTACAAATTTTGAGATTTGTGACCCATTTAGATTTTGTTCAAATATATAACCCATAATCATACCTTTTCATTTCAATTTTGAACAATCACCACTCTTGATAGAATCCTCAACATACCTGTTCGCGTGCCTTTTCTCCAATTGAAAACTGTCTTTTATATGTAAAAAAAGTTGACGTCATCAACGTTTAAACTCAATGAATCTTAACACTACAATATATAAAAAGCAGTTATTCGATATAGATACTCTAAATTAAATAAATCAATAATTCGATAAATTAGTACATTTCTCTGATTAATTTATAGAACAAATTAAATTGAAAACAACGTTGAATTAGAATTGGACGCCGATAGGAGAGGCACTTCTAGAAGCCAGACATAGGCAGAAGGGCCTTTACATGCGTGACTTACCGGAACGGTTGAAACAAAAATAGTGGATGCAGAGGCAGGATTGGATTAGAGAGAAGGATTGCTAATTGAGATCTCAAGTAGTTTTCCGGTGGGGAAGAGCGTATCAGTTACCTCTGCTTTTGTTACCGGGTCGAAGGAAACGATGCAAATTCCAAACTGACAACGAAAAAATAGTCGGGGAGAGAGAGAGGACAAAACACGATTGTTAAAAAAAAGTGTGAAATGATGTGATAATTCGTGATACTCAGTGTCTCTTGAACATTGGCAAGAAAAATGATTATTTCTTAGGGTTGTGTGGTTCAGGAGACGTATCATTTAGAGGAAGAAACGTTTGGTCTAGTAAAAATGACGGACTTAAATGGACGATGAGAATGGGAAATTCCCTGACATCGATTAAGATTTCTCTGGGATTCCCTTGTGGGTATGAAAAAAATGAAACAAATTATGAAACGAGTAAAATTTCCAATAAATAAGAAAAAAAAATAACATTACTCTTACAATTGAATCCTAACTCATGCAATTAATCTGGGAATTTTTGTTAACGGCATTTTGTACTGCTTGATAATCTCTTGTGGTTTGAGAAAACAATGAAACAAACTCTGAGACAAGTAAATGATTTCCAATAAATAAGAACAAAAAGACAACTCTTCAGGGAATGATGAATCGTGTTTTTTGAATTTTGAAGGGGGTTTTATTTTCAGTGAAAGATACCTTTTCGGTAAAAGGAAATCAGATTTTTTCTCATTAGATCTTGACCATACAATATAATCTAAGGATAGATTACAACCGTTGGATTAAATTTTTTTTTTCCTACAAAAAAAATAGTGACGTCAGCAAATCCCAAAAGTGGGTTTGCTATTATTATATATGTAGATGTTTCTTCTCTTTTTATCTCCTTTTTTTTTGCAATGCAAGAAAATAATTTTTTGTTTCACAGTCAACAACGAGATCAAGCAAAATTGTGAGGTTAATAAAAATATATATTGGAAATTTGGATTTAATCGGTGGTGGCCATTTTGGAAACATATAGTTAGCTCGGAGAAAGATCTCATTACCTCACCAAATAGCCAAGTCTACTAACATAAGCAATCCTGGCTATAAATAAATCATTCCAATTTGTTAATAACAGAGTAGTCAAATTGAATTAGGGGGTTGGTGTAAGTTGTAACAAAACTTAATCGATGAGGAAACATTTAAATCACGGAGGATAGATCTCACAATTCAATTGCTAAAATGCCTAAAACACCATCTGAATTTCCACTGAAAATGTACCAAAAACATTCTGATGATATTTCTCATATCATTAAGAACAATGTGTTCCTTTGAAAATCTCCGTAATCCCAAAAGACACATTCTTTTCTTCTAGATAATTTGAGCAGTACACAATTAACATTGAATAATCCCAAAAGAAACATTCTTTTCTTCTAGATAATTTGAGCATTACACAATTAACATTGAAAGGAGCCAAACATTTTAGGTATTAAAGTCAAGATAACTTCTTGATCTTTCCATCTTTACCTTTCTTCCTATGAATAATCTCATCTGAATACCACACTCCTATGCCTTTGTATGGCTCCGCCGGCCTCCGATTCCTGATCGTAGCAGCAAACTGCCCAATCTCACTCTTATCATACCCACTCACTATGATTCTCGTTTTCTCTTCCACTTTCACTTTGAGACTATCCGGTATCTCCATTATAATCGGGTAAGAAAACCCGATATTCAGCACCAATTCTTTTCCTTGGACTGCGGCACGATAACCAGTACCTCTTAGCCAAAGGATTTTCTCAAATCCCTTTGATACTCCCACAACCATGTTATCTGTAAGCGTCCTAAAACCCGCATAAAAATTAAAACAAACGATCTTTTAAGCCTCACAAGTTGATAAATTCTTTCATTGTAGTTGATAATTAACAACTTTGGAACCTGAATAAGCCGTGCATTTGGTTGGCTCTTTTAGTTTCGACGGTTTTTCTGACCCTGAAGAAATCTTCTTCGATAAGCTCTACTTCGGGTGGGTAAGTTAAAGCGAGCTCTCCCAATGGACCTACATTGGACGGTACAACGATTGGTTGCTTTCCAATCCTCGATTCCTTGCACTTAATGGTCTTTCGGGAGAAACCCACTTGAGCAAATGGCGTGATTGAGACCTTGAACACAAATCTGTCGCCTAAAGAAAATCCTGACCTAACATTCCAAAAAAAAAAACAAAGGGAAGTTAACTACTGAGTACCACCATAGATACGTTGTTAGAAGTTTCAGTTTACATGGCTAATAAAAATCCAAAATCCAAATTTGAGCTCCCCTTAACACACTCAAAATACCCTAATTACAAAATCCACAACTTCAAAAAATGTATCACCGGAAAAGCAGAAAGAGAAAACTAACTAACATAGGAACCTAGGTTAAGGGTTTTTACCTAGGTTGAAAGCAAGAGACGAGTGAGAGTGAGGAAGCCATTGCTAAGAGGAGCTCTGATCCAGAAGGAGAATAAATTAATAAGGGAGAGTACTTTTTTATGAGAGTAGCTAGTGGTTATTTAACACCAAAACCTTAAACAAACGTTACGTTCGGCGACGTGACTTGTGTATAGAAAAAGTTGATTTTTCAGGTAGCGTGTCTTTGTGGACAATGAAGAGTGTCTTGATTAAGGAGACACAGCTGTCGGCCTCGTAAAACAAGGTGAATTAGGTTTTGTCTTAAATGAGTTGTTTAATTCTTATATTTTCAATTTATTTTACTTTTGTAAAATGTAAAATGTAAGATTGGTATATAAAATATTGTTAAAATTTTGCATTAGTTTCTTTTGTTTTCAAATTAGCTGTATATGGATATTGCATTCCATTCAAATAATATCGATGATCAGATGGAAAGGATCTCGTGCTTTGGAATTTGGTAGATATAAATTTTTAAATTTTTGTATGGACGAAAATGTCACTAATCCAATATCGGTACGACGAACTGACGAAGTATAATGAAATTCAGAGAAGGCAAGTACAAATTTTCGTTTATACTTTTTGTGAGGAATATGCATTAGTCAGAGAAGCAAGCTACTCTTGGTCAATCTTTCTCTTTAACCGGGGAGATTAGAGCTATCACTTCTACATGAAGAAGTGCAGATTACACATCTTGTTAGATATTCGAGTATTAGTCAGATTGAGGAAATAATTAAACTGTCACAAAAATTTGTGTGCTTACATTATGGCCTTTAGGTAAAACATTTCAATCATATGCTCGAATCTTGTTTCAAGAATGCTCTAATTCTCATATAAGTCACATTATCCCCAACTATCTATCTTGTTCAGAATTCCACAAAACAACAAAGTTTACTAAATCTCTTCCTAATTTTTGTTTGATATTCATATTCAACGATTTTGGCGTAGATCACATATTGAGTAATAGTGATGTCGATGGTAATTTTTCTTATACTAAAACAACATAAACAAAACAAATATAAAATGGAACGAATTAAAGAGAGATATCTAGCACACAAACCCATCTAACATGAAATAAAAAAAGGTTAGATGATCTACGTGACCATTACTATTTAATAAGAAAGTTTCACCAATATTGCAAAACAAGAAAAGTTGACGAAAATGGAAACCAAATCATATTTTACATCAATTATCAGCAACCACCATTAAAGTCTCAAGGGCTTAAGGACCACGTTTCCTCCGGAAGCAGAGGCAACCCTCTTGTTGGTCAACAGGGATCATCCCTCCTCCTTTGGAAGTATCGATACTCTCCAACATCGGTACAACCTCGTCCATCTCTGGTCTCTTGTCCGGATTTGCATCCCAACATCGCTTCATCACCGCTGCAAGCGCGCTCGGGCAACACCTCGGTATATCGGGTCTCAAGTTCTGCATTCATCATTATAGCATAGATTTTCAATTAAATTCACAGATTTTTTTCCTCCTTATTCCATTCCACCATTTTTATATTTTCGTCTATTCCGCAGTTTTACCAATTATAATTATACCTGGCGAACGACGGCTGAAGTGACCTCAGAGAAAGTAAGATCAGGGTATGGCATGTCACAGCAATATATCTCCCATAAGCAGATTCCGAAGCTGTATACATCGCATTTTCGATTATACGGGTTTCCATTGAGAACCTGCACCAAAAGTTGATTTTGTATAAAGATATGGTTTGTTTCCAAGCTTGATGATGCATTAAATATTCTCGATAGTACCTCAGGAGCCATGTAGCCAAGTGTTCCAGTCTCTCCTGTCATGTCATTAGGGTTAGATGCTTCAACTCTTGCAACTCCAAAATCAGCGATCTTGACAGTCCGGGTTTTGTCTAACAACATGTTCTCTGTCTTTACATCTCGATGAACAATCTTCTGCGAGTGAAGGTAACTCAACCTGAAAGCAACATAACAACAGAGCTTCTTCTTAAGTTACCAATACACTTCTTCTTCTACGAAAATAGATGACAAGAAAAGTAGAGGATAATAATACCCTCTAGCGAGGTCAAGAGCGAGTTGAACGACAACTTTAAATGCTAATTTTCTTCTTCTGTTCTTGATGAGATAGGATTTTAAAGCACCACCTGGAAGATATTCAACAACAACACAACAAATGTTGTTTGGCATTGCTAATGGACCACTCTCTGTTTGAAGCTGTAAGCCAGATGCACCCATTGTAGCTCCTATGAACTGCAATGACCCAAATATATATCATTTCATCAAAATATCTAACAATGGTGAAAAGGGTAATTACACAAGTAAATATGAAAACCTTAGTAACATTAGGATGATCCAGTTTATGCCAAACAGCAACCTCCTGAGCAAAATCTGCTCTCAAGGACAGGATCTCAGCTTCTGACCTGTGACCTTCTTCACCCCAATCAAGCAGCTTCACTGCTCAATCACCACAATGATTAGCCCATTCATTCAATTACAGTAAAAAAGCTCCCTTTTTTTTCTACTACTCAACTTTTTCAGAAAAAAAAAATTAATGTTTTGAAAAAGAGATTGAGACAACAACAGCTGGAATCACATGAAAGATCCACAAAGCAGCAGAATCATAATTATCCAAGTAGCTAAACCCGTGTCGGTTTCACGGAGATCACAAGAATTGCTTCTACCCACTAAAGAAAAAAAACTAAATCCAACTCTCAATAATCAATCAAGCAGCATGTTAATCTACAAATCCAAACTTTATTCCAAAAGCAAGTGAATCTGAACAATTTGAATCCAACACTGTAATATCCGGCTAAATGAAGTTCGGATCCGACAATTTAAAGAACAAATGACTTCGAAGTAGTAGTGTAAGAATATGTGAATCTATTATTAAAAAGTGAAAAAAACTAACCGGCGACGTCATGGCCGTCGTAGACACCACGATGGACGGTGCCGAAAGTGCCACGAGCAAGAACGGTTTTGATGATAAGCTTAGAAGGATCGATCTCCCACTCAAGTCTCTGTTTCCTTTGGCCTCCGTTGAGAGCGACGGGGGAAGCGGAGGCGGAGGCTGAGGCTCCGATGGCTTCTTCTTCATCTCTCTTTCTGTTCTTCTCTAAGGTCAATGCTCTGCTCAAGTGTCGCTCTAGTTGCTCGTCTAAACTTTTCAGATCAATCTGATCTGCTCGAACGAACCCATCTTTTCCTTCCTTCATTTTTAATTAACGTTTCTTCTTCTTCTTCTCCGATTGGGTTATTTGATTTTTCTCCGACTTCTCAGCTCTCAGCTAATCAAAGCAGAGGAAAATCAAAAGTAAATGGGGGAAGAAGAGAAGACCGCATGTGACCACATGCTCTTCCCTAGGCGGAAATGTATCTGTATTTACATTTTTTTTTTTTTTTAAATTTCTTTATTTATTTTTCATTAAATGGAATACTTATTTTGTAATTCCAAAACAATCTACTTTACATTACATACAATACAGTGAATACACTAGAAATACTGCCATTATTTTAGAGTCAATTAACCTAAAATATTCTCCCTCTATACTTCTTTTTAAGAGATTTTTTTCCATGTTATAAGATGTTTGACTAATTTTAGGATTTTAATGTTATTTCATATTTTTGATCTTTTTGTAATATGTAGTATTTATATGATTGATTGGATTATATTTTGAAACTAATTATTAAACAATTACTTATTTCTGTTGTTTTTTCTTATTTCCCGCATATTCATCAAAAACATCTTATATAACAGGACGAATAAGAAAATATTATAAGGAAGTTTTGTAAATGTACAAAAAGATATATAACCTAGTTTTGTTATTAATGCGCAAGATTGTTACGGTTTTGTCTCTCTTAATCCCTCTCCAAGATATTGCAACCAATACTTCAAATCTATAACGTAGTTTTGTTATTCATGCGCATGAAAGTTACGGTTTTGTCTCTCTTAATCCCTCTCCAAGATATTGCAACCAATACTTCAAATCTATTCATACAATAAAACACATATTTATGATATAAATATATATATACTAGTTAAGTTGTTTTCTTTCATACATTTTTTTCTTTCTATTTTTTCTTTCATCTGAAGCTATGACGAAATCATAGGAATAAAATCAGCCATCTATTGTTTTTGCGGTGGAGGAGCTTCCTCCACTGGTTTTTCTTTACCGAAGTTGCGTTCTCCTTCATCGAAATCATGTCCTCCTCCATCAAAATCACGTCCTCCTGCCTCCACAATCCTTCTTAACAACGGATGTTTGATTTTCCAGCGAATATTTAAATTTTTTTGTTTGTGTTTTTCATTATTGAAGATTTGATTTTATAATTAACTAGGTTTACCTTGTCTCTGTGAGTTGGCTTTGTAAAGTTGAGTTTGGGTGGACTCGCGCAATGAATTTATTAAACGCTAACTATTTTGTTATATGTTTGATATTTGAAATTTGTCATGGTAACATGTTTAGTATGAGATAATTAACGGTAATATGTATTTTGAGATGTTTAATGACTGAACATGTTTGATTTATCTATTACTTTGTAAAAATAGTTAGCCTGTTAATTCATTGTTATATGTTTAATGATTGAACGCAATATGCATTACTTAGCCAAAAGTGTTATTTTCTTAACAATGAAATGTGGCAAACTGGTGATAAATAATTACGTTGCATAAGCTATCAAAGATATAAGCACATTATCATACTTATCTTTGAATTTCTAAATATTCTTCTAAATTTACTAGTAGAACTTCAATATATAATCTCATTACAGAAAATCGATAGTAGTTCTTATCACCTTATTAAAGAACAAATTATAGTATATTTCCATTCAAGTATTCTCGGTAGGGGAATTAGGGTCAATAGTAAATAAAATTTTCTTAATTAGCTCAATAACCATAAAAGAGGATGGCTATGATATTTTATAAACAATATGTAATATTTTCAAAATTGTCCTTACACGCCAAAGAATAAACCCTCCTCCGTTATAATCATCTCGATTGCTCCGTCACAGAACGTCATCCACTTTTCCATCTACGGGTGACTCTCGTCGAGATTAGATTGATGAGAGTAAGAACACAAAAGTGTTTAGGAAAAAATTAGAATAGGACTATTATGAAAATAAAGGTACAAGGTGGATAAACTTATATATGGATTTAATAACCTAATTTTCTAAACTCATATGAAAATAATATATATTAAAGATAATGGTAGATTTCCTCTTCTCGATCTTTCTTGATTAGTCTTGATATGGATCGATCTCTCACTGCCCCTCGACAAGCTCATACGTGGTAGCACATGTGAGATTGGACAAGTCTTACCATGCCGTCAGGTCATCATCGACGTTTATATCCGGTCTTAGGGTTCTTCAAGTAGAGCAAGGGGGTTTGTGATAAGTAGTAGTAATAGTGGTTGAAGCATCGATTGAAGCAGTAGTTGAAGTAGTGTTTGAAGTAGACGTGCAAGTGAGGGTAAATTCTTGTGCGTTGGTTAGTTACTTTAATCGTCTATGTCCATGGCTATATTGTGTGTTTTAAAGTCCAATTTTGCTACTTTGCTCATTGACCCTTCTCGGTAATATTATTGAAATTATATAGAATGCCCTATGCCATCAATTTATATTATTATATGCCTAATTATTAAATTAAAATGATATTACACGGCTTAGTGTCTTATTTTTTTTCTTTTTTTTAACAGTAGGATAAAATTAGGTTGTATAGAAACAAAAACAGATACGTGGAACCGACACATTTAGAATCGTGAAAACGGTTAATAAAAAAAAGGAAACATGTACATTTTGGATCTAAAAACGATATTTAAAATGAAACAACAACATAATAATGATATTAACAAAAATGTTGAAACATTACAAATTTTATACGTAAAGATTATTATAACAAAAGTTAAAGATCAAAACGTTCTATTTAGACCATTATCTTTATTTTCTTTTTCGTCAGCTTTATCAAACAAAGTTGTCTCCAACTAAGAAGAGAAAGATTTTAAATCTCAATCTCCAAAACATTAGCTAATCAATTAAATATATCACCTTCAATATATCATATGGAGTTGGAAAGATCTTTATAAGCAAAACTTTTTAAAATAGAAGACAGAAGATTAGTGTAAGCACAAATACCAAAACACTCTTTGTTGGAACAATCTTGGTTTTTTATTAGAGTACCATAAACCAAATATAGGGTATATTCGTTTGCCTGTCGTAAGAGACTGCGGCTGGTCATGCGGCCAAACGTTGTTCGTCTACGCAACCTTTTGCGGCCAAAAGATGCGGCTAATTGCAGCATTAGTGTATGAATTTTTGATCGCTGAGAAATTTAGTGTCTCGATTAAAATAGTTGCGATTAGACGCTCAATAAGACGATGCAGCAAATAAACAACAATTGCAATTTTAAAAATTAGACGAACAACAACAGACCAATAGAAGATATCTCTACCTTTTTAAATTAGATATATGTTATGTTTTGATAAAAAAAAAAGATATATGTTATGTTAAAAACAAGATTCTGCTGCGTTTTTAAAATGGAATCGAGCATTTCCATCGTGTTTTTAATTGAAGTTTTATAGAAAATGCGTTTCCATAATATTTTTCCGTATTTTCAAAAGTTTTTGTTTCCTAAATCTATAACATAAAAGTTGGCCAGCACTCTCTAGGAGAGGACACGTGGCACTTTGATTAGTTGGAAAGAGTTCTCATTTAAAAAAAAAAAAATCTAAAAACGTTAAAAGAATATTGCCTCATCGCCTTCTTCCTCCTCTCTCTTTCTTCCCGAAACCGATATGGCCCATTTATAACAGCTCTTGCTCTTTCTCTCTGTACTTGTTAGAAAAATATCACAATGACCTTCAGACCCGCTCACTTATCATCATGTTCAATCATTTTCCGGATTCTCCTCCTTGCCCTCTTTTAGTTTTCTCACATTAGGGTTCCGATTTGACATATCTCTTCATATGATATGTTATTAATTGATTTTCGGTGTATCTACGTAGGTTTGGAATTTCCCCACCGTTCGTGGAAAAATGATGTGGTAGATCGTTAAGGCGAACTACCGTTTCCTGATTCCATATTGCATCCGTCTCTTAACTTCAGCAAAAAAAAGTTATCGACAAGTCTTGAGAATGCAGGAGCTTCAATTTCAATCTGGGTGTTTACGTCTACATGACCACTTAGATGTGAAGTTCTTTCAATATTAAAAGTTCATGTCCTTCAAATTTCCGTGGGTAGATACAAGTATATGTATGTGTGTGTGTGTATTATTGTATTATCGAACCCTCGTTTACGAAAGTTTAAACATTTTAAAAAATTTGTATAAGTTCGTCATGTAGGAGTGAAACTGGAAATGAGAGGAAGCCTGGAATTTAGTTTTGTAACTACTTCGATAAAAATTTCTCTGGTTTGGTTTGTTTCAGTGTGATGCTTGTGTCAACTTCGACCTTTTTTTGCTCTTCTTTCACTACAAGAAAACAACCGATTTTCCGACGGAAATCCGTCGGCTAATTCCGACGGAATTCCGACGAATTACCGACCAAAAAAGAATCCGTCAGAATTCCGTCGGAATAAATTGACGGAATTTCGACGGCAATCCATACGGTCGGTATTCCGATGGAATACCGTCGGAAACCACCGACGGAACACCGACGGATACTAGCTGTCGGTATATTCCGACGGTATTCCAACAGAATTCCGACGGTTATCGATGTCGGCAAAGTTTGAGTGGTTGATATATCGTCTGCGGTGGCCGATGTGATTGGTGGGGTGTTATGTCGGAGGTATTGACGGAGTTCCGACGGATTCCCGACGGAAATCCGTTCTACATAAGTTTGCAGAATTCTTCATTCCATCATAACAAAATATCGAGAAACAAAAAAAATTATAAAGATGAGTTCATATTTTCGGGCATGGATGGACGAGCCAATGATGGATGTGGGGTCGGACTTATTAAGGGGCGAGTACGCTCAAGGTATATGCGAGTTCATGAATTTACCCAGTAATGTCGATGCAGCCAAAAAAGGTGAGGATATCAAATGTCCTTGTTTTAATTGCTGTAATAGAATTAGTGTTGCGGTTCATAATGTTTGGACTCACTTATATATATATGGTTTTAGGTCGGGATATAAGGTTTGGTTTTTACATGGAGAAAACAATTATGAATATGGTAGTACTAGTAGCAATGAACATTATTTTCCGGATAGCGTAGGGGAACCTACACCGGAAGTAGATGTTGGGGTAAGTACGGTTGCGATGGTTAACGATGCGTTTAGAGAGAATTTGCAGTCGGGTGGGTATGAGGGTGATAGGGTTGAAGAACCTAATTTAGAATCTCGAAAGTTTTTCGATATGTTAGACGCATCAAAGCAACCACTATACAACGATTGTAGGGATGGTCATTCACCGCTATCTTCTGCTAGTAGGATGATGAACCTGAAGACTGATTATAATTTGTCCAAAGAATGTGTTGATACATTCGCCGAGTTCGTGAAAGATGTTTTCCCAGAAGATAATCTGGCTGAGGATCATACTACGAGGTCCAAAAACTTGTCGCCGGTCTTGGTTTGCCCTACCAGGTTATAGATGTGTGCATCGACAACTGTATGATATACTAGAGAGAAGACGAGAACCAAAACAAATGTAAATTTTGCCATAAACCCCGGTTCCAGGACACAAGTGACAGGGTGAAGATTCCATTCAAACAGATGTGGTATTTACCCTTAACGGAGAGGTTGAAGAGGCTGTACGAATCAGACCGCACAGCTAAGGCTATGAGATGGCATGCAGAGCATAGTCAAGATGGAGATATCACGCATCCTTCTGACGCGGAAGCGTGGAAACACTTCCAATCCGTATATCCAGATTTTGCATCTGAACGACGAAATGTATACCTCGGCTTATCCACCGATGGTTTCATCCCATTTGGAAAGCATAGAAGAAAATATTCATTGTGGCTGGTCATCGTAACACCTTACAATTTGCCTCCTTTTATGTGCATGCGGCGAGAGTTCCTGTTTCTCTCAATTCTAGTTCCCGGGCCAGATCGTCTAAGACGGTCACTCAATATATTCATCCAACCATTGATCTATGAGTTGCAGATGTTGTGGGAGCATGGTGTCCAGGCATTTGATGTTTCAATCCAGCAGAATTTCAACATGCGTACGGTTCTTATGTGGACCATAAGCGATTTTCCGGCTTACGGTATGTTATCTGGATGGACAACGCATGGAAGATTGGCATGTCCTTATTGCCAAGATAATACTTCAGAATTCCAATTGCAGCACGGAACGAAGACTTTATGGTTTGATTGTCATAGGTGTTTTTTACCGGCAAATTATCCATATCGTCGGTCTAGAAGACATTTCAGGAAGAATGTAAAAGTGTTACATTGTCCACCTCCTGAGATAGATGGTCGCAGCATATTGGAACAGTTACGTGATTTTGGTGCAGAGCGAACTCCTGAATGTGGGGGTAATGGCCATTACCCCGTCGACGGTTGTGGGGAATATCACAATTGGTACAAGAAGAGTATTTTTTGGGATTTGCCTTACTGGAAAGACCATCTACTGCGCCATAATCTAGATGTCATGCATGTTGAAAAGAATTTCTTTGACAACATCATGAACACCATCTTAAACATTCCAGGGAAGACAAAAGACAACTGGAAGTCTAGATTAGACTTGCCATTGGTTTGTTTAAGGGAATCTCTTCATGTTTTTAACAGCAGATTGCCGATGCCTGCGTACCGGTTAGACGCTGGGCAGAAATAAGTATTTTTTGAATGGTTCAAAAAATTTGTCAAATTTCCTGACGGCTACGCATCTAATCTACGTTATTGCGTGGATTCGACGGAAGGGAAGTTTATAGGAATGAAGAGTCATGATTGTCATGTCGTGATGCAGCGTCTTCTTCCATTTGTATTTGCATATCTTCTTCCAGAACCAATCCACCAAGCAATTGGAGGTATATTTCGTACTCCCATTAGTTTCTTACTACCATAATATTACTATACATGTACTAATTAACTTGTTTATTTTTCGTTTACAGGTGTTGGTGCATTCTTCCGAGATTTATGTTCAAGAACGCTTACAGTCCACGGGATACGTAACTTAGAGTCCAATATCCCGGTTCTCCTTTGTAATATTGAGAAGATATTTCCACCATCTTTTTTTGACGTTATGGAACATCTCCCTATTCACCTCCCATGAGAAGAAGCCTTAGGAGGCCCTGTTCAATACCGATAGATGTATCCGTTCGAGCGTTACATGTTCCACCTGGAGAAAAAGGTTAAAAATCTCAGCAAGGTTGAGGGATCTATTGTCGCACAAAGCCTAAACGAGGAAGTCTTACACTTTGCCGAATATTACTTTCTACCGAAAGTTCGTACTAAGGCGAGACGTCCTGCCCGACATGATGATAGAGGTGAGAAAGCAGTCTATGCCGTGGTTGTTCCTGAGTTGTTTGCCCAAGTTGGTCGAGCAAGTGGAAAAGGAAAGAAACGCAGACTATCACCACAAGAGGTCACATATTTGCATACGTATATCCTCAGAAACTGTGACGAAATTTTGGAGTACGAAAAGTATATCAGTTATTATACTAAATTTATGGAATTGTTTGCCTTCATCTACTAACGACTGTTATGTTACAGGATCTACATGTCTCTCGCACGTGATTACCATTTTGATAAGACAGATGCCGAACTTGCTGTCTTGAAAGATGAAGAATTTCCGGGGTGGTTGGAATGTTATGTAAGTTTAATATATTTACTTACTCTTACTTTTCCAGGTTTTCACGTTCATATGTTACTGATATCTTACTTATATCATTTTTAGGTTTCCGAAAGTTTAGCAAGTGGTCAACCTCTCCCGACATGGTTAGTGGAGTTTATTCAGGGTTTACACAGCACCGCGACTTCATATCCCAAGTTTTGCACAAGGGGATATTCGTTCAGGGTCCGTAAGGAAGGACGTCAAATGTCAACTTCGGCCTATAGTATTTTGGCGCAGTCAGGTGATACCATGTACTATGGGATTTTAAACGAAATCTTGGAAATCCACTATCCAGGAATGTTGGACTTGAGGTGCATTATGTTTATGTGCGATTGGTATGATCCATCCAATGGTCGAGGGGTTCGAGTTGACCCTCTTGGGGTTATTTCGATAAATTCGAGCCGGAAACTACAGTATTACGATCCATTTATCCTTGCGTCTCAAGCAGACCATGTATCAATACACTAATATGTTTACCTACGTACTCATAGTTAAGGTTTCTTGTTCATGTATATTAACAATAACCACTAATTATTAATAGGTTTGCTACATTCCATATCCTCGAGTTTCCTACCGTACAGATCCGTGGATCACATTAACTCCAATAAACCCGAGGGGAAAATTCTATGGAGTTCCAGAACATGATGCTCTACAACCATCTAGAAGTGTACAAATGTCACCTGTTGAGGAGATTGATAACATTGACCTTGTCGTTGATGTCACACATGTCGGGGATGATCTAGTGCATTCGGACGAAGAGGAAACACGTGGAGAATTTGACGACGATTCAGACTCCATCCCTAGTGAAGGTTCCTCCGGAGATTCAGAATAATAAATTGTGAATAAATGTTTGCTTATTCATGTTGTTCTCTCACATTTGTGTGTTCCATATAATATTTTTCATTTCATTAACAAAGCCGATTGTGGAAGACAATCTGAGTATTACAACAGACAAATAAAAAACAAATAAAGGAAGCTTAATCATTTCATCTGTTGACAAATCTTGTATATCATATTATTTAATACTATATATATAGTCATGTTCGATGACTAATTAACGATAAATATTGGTATTGCAACTCCAATAAAACATTACATTTAATGAAACATAAAATTTAAAACACATTCTTAAACAGGTACATTAGAGACTTGGAAATTTTTAACACACAACGGTTATGGTACAAGTACATAATAAACTCCTTATTTTACAATCATATGTCGGTTTCCACTCCGAACTTACCATTTGTTAGAACCATTTAGTGATGTTCTTTCCCTTTTTTTCTTTTGTGAAGAATCTACAAATCCGTCTCACAATTCGCTTTTGATTGCATCAACATCTACATTTATGTTTGGCTTGTCTGGGCTTTGGGCGAATTCGAAATCATAGTAATGATCCTTTTGTGGAGAATCTATAAATCCGTCGCACAATTCACTTTTGATTGCATCAACATCTAAATTTAAGTTTGGCTTTTCTGGGCTTTGGGCGAATTCATAACCATAGTACTGATCCTTACATACGTTTGAACCACTTGCACCGTAAGTATCTGATTTTTCCATCAATTGACATGGTTGTTCGGGTTCGATAACCCGCTTATGGTCAGGACATTGTGGCTGCCTATCGTAAATGTGGTGGATGTTTGGCGAGCACTGGCAGGCACTATTGTTGATGTGGAATCTTCTTTATGGATTGGTGAGCACGTATCAAATTCCTACGAGTAAGTGGGAATCTCTTGAGTGAATTCGTCGCAATGACCAGGGGTTTCCCACGAGTATTTTGGAATATAAAAAAAATTACCCTCAGATGTTGTTTTTGCGTCTTCATTAGGAGAGCTAGAAGATATTTTTTGTTTTATTGAGAGGTGTAGAAGATATACACTCCATCAGGTGTATTTATAGTACAAGTTATATATAAAAACCGTCGGTATTCCGTCTGTATTACCTACGGAACACCGACAGAATTCAGACTACACGATGTCGGCAAAGTTTGATTGGTCAGCTGTACTGACGGATTTTCGACGGAGCTATGTCGGCAAAGTTTGAGTGGTTAATAGATCAAGTGCAGTGGCTGATGGGATTGGTGGGGTGTTATGTCAGAGTGATTTGATGGTTTTCCGACGGAAATCCGACGGATATCCGTTCTACATAAGTTTTCACATTTTCTCATTCCTTCATAAAACAATTTCAACACCAAATCATAACACAGAAAAATTCAATTGCGTAATGGCAAACAAAGATCTATGAAATTACTATATGCAAAACCGAGCCCCCGATCAAAACCCTCCAAACACAACTCTTGTTCCTTCAAGCCCTCTTTACGTTAACTTAAATGTCATAAGTGCTCAACCGACAATTTCACTCCACCCAACTCAACGATCCCTGAACCAAACGCCCGAAATACCGGGATCTGGCCAAGTCGTAAGGCGAGGAATTTTTCGCAAGAGGGCTCATGATGCAAGGGTGGTGCGCGGTGAAAGTTCTCAAACTCGCCTAACACAAGATTTTATTTATGAGGTCATTAACGAGGCACCACAAGCCGACCAAGATTTTAGTAGTCCTCGGTGGACTTCTACTATCGATTACATAATCCGTGAAGGTATATATATATATATATATATATATATATATAATTACCGTTGTTACTTTTACAAAATATTGTTATATAATGATTGTATCTGAAAACTACAAAATCTACCATTCATACATGTAGGTTCTTATAACAGTAGGAGCACACCATTCTGGACCCAGGTTGCAGAAATTCAAACCCCGCATTCACAATTTCTGAAAGTCAAAAAGGTTTACGTTTT
Source organism: Draba incana (assembly GCA_963576765.1). Lineage (NCBI taxonomy): Eukaryota > Viridiplantae > Streptophyta > Magnoliopsida > Brassicales > Brassicaceae > Draba > Draba incana. The sequence continues at coordinate 17,426,797 of OY755205.1, forward strand.
CGACCTATTTTATTAACCTTTACACATACAATTTATCTGACAAATATATTCTATTTCATTGTCAGATTGTGGCTATGCTCTCTAGTTTGACCCCCATGACCAGGGTGATCTGCTTGTAACATTAAAAGATCCGTCAGGAAAAATCGAGGGAACCATGCACCATAACATCTTCAAGAATGACGAGTACAGACTCACGACTGGTGTAGGTGCGGTGGTCATCCTGAAGAATGTTACCGTTTGCCGTTTTGATAGGAACCCAAAGTACCTAAACATCACAGAGCGGAACATTGTTAAGGTAGATACACCAGACGTTTATAAAATTGTTTGGGAATGGTTAACTAAATTCGGTTTTCGAACAGATAATCGGTGGTAATTCGATGATTGCTGAATACCACCCACCGGAAGTATGCACCATCGAGGAGGAAGATGAAGGAACTACTGGGTACGAATATGAAACAGTTCCAGACTCCGATGAAGAATAAATATCTAACTCGTCAATGGTTAAGAATAATGTTATGATAACGTCTTTATGTTGGTTTTGTGTTAAATAATTTCCTAGTATCTATTGTACGAGTTTATCCGGATAATGTTGTTATGTGTAATATTTACTATTTTGGTATTTAAATTCCTATTGTATGTATAATGTAAGATTTATGAAAACCAATGCAACATAGATAGGACATGTGTGATTCACGGGTTTGGCAATTCGATTGGCAGGACGATTAAAGCCAATTTTGATTTGTGGATTTTTTTCTATATAGTTGAAAGTCACCAAATCAAAATTTCCTTCAATCGTTCTGCCAATCGAAGAGCCAAGCCCGTGAAGCTCACAAGTTCTATCCCTGTTATCTTCATTTTTATAAATCTCTAACTCGTTCACATTGTCGACGAAATTTTATTTCTAGTATTTATTACCTCCGAAAAAAATAAATATATGTAATAAAAATAAATTTCCGTCGGAATTCCGTCTTAATTCCCGACGGAATTCCGACGGATGTTGTTTTTATTAAAAATTAATGAAATAAAAAATTGTTTACTCGGAAATATAGTATTAATTGGTATTTAAAATAATATCCGTCGGAATTCCGTCTTTATTTTCGATGGAATTCCGACGGAAACCCTAATTTGACTTGCCGCCAAACAACTTCGTGATCGTCGCCAAATCGGGAAATCCGTCGGAAATTCCGTCGGCCACTTTTTTAAATACCCACACTTCGTCTTCCCCGAATCCATTTCCTCCGATTCTCTCGCCGTTCAACCGCCGATTTGCCCACGGAATCGCCGATCTTCCGACGTTTGGTGGTGAATCCTCACAATCTTTCACCAAATCAAAAGCCTATGTATGTTTTACATAATTGAAAAGAGCTTTTGTGAAATTGTTGAACATGGTTTCCTTATTGCTTATGAGAATTTTTGTGAATTTGGAATTAACAAATTTATGAATTAAAAAGTTTAGGGTTTATGAGGATGTTAGAAATTTATGAAATTAGGGTTGTAGATAATTTTATAAATTTTGGAGTTTTGGGGAGTTTAAGATAATTTTCATATGTTTTTTGTGATTTTTAGAGATTTTTTAAAATGTAATGTATGATTAATATGTAAAATTTTAAATTTATCAATATCCTATATAGAATATTTTAAGAAAATCATTTAAAATCCTTAAAATTTTATAACATTAATAAAACAATTTAAACCTTTAAAATTTAATAACTATTTAAAAATAATAAAATTTAAAACTTTAAATCCAAAAAAAATTTAAAAATTAATAACTTTAACAATTTAAACCTTTAAATCCTTATAATTTAAAAATTTAACAATTTAAACCTTTAAATCCTTCAAATTAAAAAATTTATTTAGAGTAATAAAATTGTCCAAATTATAAATGTCAATTTCCCAACAAAACCTAAATCCATGAACTTCGGTTTCTGAATATAGAATATACAAAGAAGCCGTGATTACTTAAATTTGAAAATTACAATTTCCCTAAATCCTAAGTCCATATATTAGAAAACTACATAATCCCAAATTCTATAAATTCATTTATTACAAAAACCTTAAATTCCCATCAATCCCTATGTTCCTAAATAACAAAATGTACAAAAACTAAATTCCTTAAATCTCAAAATTCCAAAAAAACCAAATTCCCAATATCCTTAAATCCAAAATTTCTAAATAACTAAATCCCAAAATCTGAAAATCCCAAATTCCTATATATTTTGAATTCCATAAATCCCGAAATCTCAAAATCGTAGAATTTTGGAAATCGTAGGGACTATCTGCGATATCATCACTCTAGGACTTCCAGTACGGGAGGTCGGAGTGCGAGTCAGACGCATATTCCCGACAGTACTCCCGACTTAGAGACCCCACACATGTCTCAGCCCCCGGGTACAGCCTTCTCAGCTCCCACATCCATGACCATCGAGCAGTTTGTGTCGCAACCCGGACGTGATAGGTTGACTCGTCTAGATCCAGACACGCCACCTAAAACGACCTGGTAAGTCTTATTTAAATATGTATTGAATTAAATTATTTTAGTACAATATTTAACTAAATATTATAATAGGTTCCAATACTCGGGAAACGGGATTACGAGTTCTATCAATGCAATGATGAATTGCTTGGTAACTAAACTGTATCCCACATACAGTGATATGCCAGTGGAGGACCGGGACACTTGGTTCCGGCAATTTGCGGTATGATTTTATTTTCTAATTTTAAAATATATTTCTTATGCCTCACATTTTAATTACTAATGCCGGAATGTGGTTTTTTTCAGCAAGAATTTACGTGGGACCCACCGCTCACTCCGATGGTCCGTAAGAAATTCGACAAAAAGGCTGGGAGGAAGTACTTGTTGAAGATGAACGAATGGAAGGAGTCGTGGTACAAATTCGGGAAGGTGCCTCGGGTTTTGCAAAAAAAGAAACATTATGGGCTGGACTTCTTGCACATTGGGAACGGGAGCAAACTCGGGCGGCCTCGGAGAAAAACTCAACTAACCGCAATAGCGACCGGAAAGGGAAGGGAAAAGCGACCCACAACCTCGGAGCAACGAGCAAGGCTTCAGTTGCTGATAAAATGGTAAATATTTAAATAATTCAAATTTTTTTAAAATTCGCTAATATAATTGTATATGTTAACAGTTTCACGAGACCGGGGTGTTTCCTTCGCATCTTGATTTGATCAAAGCTACGCACACCAACAAGAAGACCGGTGAAATTCAAGATCCGATTGCTCGTGAAATCGTGGAAAGCGTGGAGAGGCGGCAGGAACAGTACCTCCAATCGCAACCGATCGAGGAAGGAACTCCGGCGCCCACCGAAGTTCCAGTCGAGAAGATCAACTAGTTCACCTATGAGGTTAGTAACCGTGTCACTTTTAAACAAATTTCAAAATAACTTTTAATACAACTAAGTTATAAGATTTTTTTTTTTTTGTAGGTGACTCCGGAGACCAGAGGCCGTGTATTCGGCCTCCCTGAAGATAGTTGCTCGTCCGTGTCGTCGGTTCGATATGACGGTGGTAGCCGTTTGGTGGCGGAAAACCGAGAGCTGACCCAGCGGCTTAGGGCAGTGGAGGAAGCGAGAGAGAAAGATAAGGCGGAGGCGGACGAACGATTTCGAGCGTTGGAACAGAAGATGGACGACTTCTTCAGTACCCGTAGGCCCGAATATGCCTTTTTACGTTTTTAAATTTAATGTAAAACTTTAGAATACTTTTAAAATACTTTTAAAACAATTTTAATATATTCAGTTTTTTATTTTAAGTTTTTAATTTATTTTTTAATGTTTTATTATATTTTAATTACTTTTTAATTATTTAATTATTATTATTATTTTTTTAAAATAACAAATTCCGTCGGAATTTTGTCGGTGTCTTTGACTGTCGGCATTCCGTCAGTATCTTTTTCCGTCGGTACTTAATCTGTCGGAATTCTGTCGGCGATTGTGTTTCCGACGATATACCGACCAAAGGTCGACGGAATCCGGAAATCCGTTTTCCGTCTGAGATCCGTCGCAGTTGGTCGACGGATTGCCGACGGATTGTAATTTCCGACGAGATAGAAACGATGGACTAAATCCGTCGGAATTCCGTCGGAATTGACCCTTTTCCGACGGAATTCCGACGGTTTAGGCTGTCGGAATATCTGATGTTTTCTTGTAGTGTCTCGGGTCATGGTTAGTTCCAAATTCAAGCCATATATTTTCATTTTAATGTATGTTTATCTTTACAACAAATATCATGATTTTATGGTAGTTTTTGGTTTGTGTTGAAGTTATTCTTGGTGTGACAGGACAATTTTTTGTTTTCACTTCTCGATGAAGAGAGACTCCTACTTGAGGTAATCATTAAACGTTACTAACCAAACTTTTTGCTTGACATATAGTACCCTCTCGCTTCTAGATAGCGGTTTCATTCGACTTAAATACATATGCTTGGTTGATTTGATTTATTGGATTTGAATTTCAGAGTTAAGAAATTGTGAAACTATCCACGCATAGGGCTATTTTTAATGATATTCGAGGTATATTTTATCATTGTGTATTGGCTTTTCATCGATTATGTTCAACAAACAGATTGGAAAGCACGTGTTGCAAAGCTTTTAAGCACATGCTGAAGGAAATGGGCACTAGAAGATTTTCTTTGTGAATCATTTTTGCCTGCTTGATTCATAAGTTATAAAAGTGCTTAACTTGTGTTGATTTAGCAGCCTGCTATAGTGAGAAAAATATCTTCTCGAAGCATACTTTTTAAGCTCTATTGTCTATTGATGTCGATAATCACATGATAGATGTCTGGCTCCCATCATGTGAGAAATGTGTTTCTTGCTACTATATATCTTTGCCAAGAAATCTCTGGTGTTTGATCATGCGTTAATAGTATACAAAACTTATTACCAAAGAGTTGAACATATCTTCAAATCATGTCTGCGATGTGTACCACCATGTTCCTATAGTGTTGTTTTCTATGGGTGGATACACCTAGACATATACCATGAGTTTAACGATGGGATTATCCCTTTGGTTACAGCGACACAACATCTCAACTCTGTTTATAATGATGATAATGTTTGGCATGGATTATCCACTGGTGGATATTAGTGGAGATTCAATAACACATTTTTTCAAGGAAGCAAATACTGGATTTCGTATCCACGACGCGTTAACGGTAAACTCTACACTTATGGTCAATGGATCAAACCATTGTTAATTTCAGAAACATTTTGGATGGAGTTTATTCGCCTCATACCTAAAACTTGGTTCAGGAGGAAACAGAGGCGAATGAGACAACAACACTTGATTTATAAAAAGCCAAAACCAGTGATTCAGTAGAGAAGGATCCTCGAGGGCATACTAAACGAGAATATTCTTGTCAAGCTACAAAAAGAAACCGGCTTCAATGTGGAGCTTCTCATACCAAACAAAATAACATAGATAGCGAATGCATGATCGGTGTACATGGAGACATATTGGGTGGATGAAACATACTTTCTCCGTTTCACGAAGATAAATTTTTTGAGTTTTTTAGTTTGTTTTTTGAAAATAGATTTCCATAAAAGATTGTAGCTTTTAAGAAAAAGTTTCTAATACTATTGGTTGAGTTGTCTTGAAAACTGTTTATTGTAGAAATCAATGCACTTTTTAAGGATAATAATTGCTTTTCTTAATATGTGTGAAAAACTCAAAAAAATTATCTTCATAAAACGGAGGGAGTACTATGGAGAACCTGCAAAGAGGCTAGGATTGAAGTGAAGTAGATACAAGTTAACATCGACAGAGAGCTTGTTATAATCCGAGATTCAGATAGTCTTAACAACAAAAGATGGGAGAATACAAAGAAAATTGATCTACACAAACGGAACGTGAAGCTTGACTCCTTCCTATGATTTCTTCATTAGAAAAGATTTAGAGAGAAAGTTTCTCTTTCCCTTGTTACAGAGAGAATCATAAGAAAGTAGTAACAATTTTTTTTTAAGTTTTGACTTTTGCGTCACATTTAATTTCTTAAAGTATATCCACGATTTTGTGTCGTATAACAAACACTTCAAACACTTAAATGCTTTCATGAACTCTTATAAGAACTCTTCTGATCGGAATTTGTTTTTTTCATTTTCTTGGATGGCGGATTTGGAAGCAAAGGAATGAACTTATCTTTACCAATAAAAGATGGCCTATTCCAGGTGTAATATTCAAAGCTCTATCAGACTATCACATGTGGAAGGAAGCTCAGCTTATGGATCAGTAGGAGCACTCTCTACCAAACTTTCATTCACATTTAAATCAAAGTTCCCCAAAGAGTCTGCATCAGCTATTCGAGCAAATACCTTATAATTATTGTTTGGTTAATGTTTCATGGCTGTTTCAAAATCATCTTATAGGTATTGGTTGGAGTTTACATGATGCTACACTAAGGCAAAAAACTATATGGATCAGGCTCCCTCCCTCTTCGGCCCATGCTAAAGTGAAAGCTTTGAGAATGGCAGTTACAGATTTTGGTGATGCTAAGAGTTCTAGCAATTTCAAATTAGGTAGCTGAAGAAAGATTGTGCTGTTTTTTACTTGTGACAAATACTATGGTCATTAGACATTGTACAATTAATTAGCTATATAATTGTAGTTACTATTACTTTATCAAATTTTGCAAAATACTAAGTTTTAGTTACCTTCTTTGCTTTGAAATTAGAAATAAATTAAAATCTTCAATCCTCCCAACTTAAAAATGGAAAATACAAGTACGTTTCCTTTATTTATGTGAAATATCTATAATATCAGTGTTTGAAATTTTGTAAACAATAAAACATCTAGTGTTTCTAAAACGAAAAACACTAGGGATAGAGTAAGAAAATGTTTAATGCGATGACATAATTAAAAAAAAAAAAAGGAACAAAATTATAATGTTCATCGCGGGAGACAGACAATCCAGAAACGAAACGACCTCTGTGAGGAACCTAAATCCATAATTTTCCCTTTCCTTTTGCAATTGATCTTCCACCTGGATTTGTTACGATTTCTGGGTTTGCATCAATTTTGCCTTTCTCTTGGCTACGAGAGAGAACTTAGGTTTGGCGACTTGATGAATCGGCGAAGAAATTCCGACGATCCTCCAATTCGTCAGTGAGTAGCGACGAGTGTTTGATCTGTTCGCTGATTCTTATGGCGAGACGGGTCTACGAAGCCTGGAAGGGCAGCAATGTAAGGTTTCTGAGTCTGGATTTTGTTTTCACCTTTTCAGAATCTGCATTCGAATATTCTCTTGCTTTCTCCAGAAATCTGTATCTAGGTTTTCCCAAAAGAGATATACTCTATATGTGGTTTTGGGGGCTTTTAATGTGTTGATTGCCTTAAGATTTCGACTGCTTTATCACTACTATTGATACCATACTGTAACTGATTGTTATAATTGCCTCTTGTGATAAGTTCTTAGGGCATATTGGATGAACCATATTATCAAATTTAGTATCATCATTATCCTCTTTTGTTGCTCTTTTTGCAGAAGTTTTTATTTGGTGGGAGATTGATACTTGGGCCAGATGCTTGGTCTCTTCCTTTTACCTTGCTGCTCATCATAACTCCAGTTAGTTTGTTTTCTGTATTTGTTGCAACACATCTACGCCGTGAGTTCTTACCTAGCAATGCGGGAAATGCCATCTTAGCGGTAGCAATTCTATTTACTGTTTTTGTAAGTCTTCTCCCATGCTCTCATTTGCTACTCCTTATTTGATGCCTTGTGTACATCTTTTTATCTCTTTACCTTTAACTTGGGATATTATACACACTTATCATCTCTTTTGTAATTTTTTGAATGTTGCTTATATAAATGTAGACTTAATAACCAAAGGAATGAACTTAATCACACCACAATAACGTGTATCCTATGATGTTCTTTATTATGTTCTTTCCTCTAGCTTAGAGGTGAATTTTGAGTTGATATGTATTACAAGCTATAAGTTGGATGTTGTCACTTTCTTTTGTGGCTTTCAGATTATTATCATTATTATTTTTGGGTAAGTTTAGTGTTCTTTCTTGATTTGTGCTTTGTTTAATCTTATAACTGGTTTTGATAGGTACTGATTCTCTTATTCCTCACTTCTGCGAGAGATCCTGGAATTGTTCCAAGAAATTCTCATCCGCCAGAGGAAGAATTATGCTATGATACAAATGTATCGAGTGATGGAAGACAAACACCCACTGTTCAAATTCCTAGGACGAAAGAAGTCATCGTTTATGGGGTTCCTGTTAGAGTCAAATATTGTGATACGTGCATGCTTTACCGGCCTCCTCGTTGCTCCCATTGCTCCATTTGCAATAACTGTGTTGAGCGTTTTGATCATCATTGCCCTTGGGTAGGCCAATGCATTGGAGTGGTAAGCTGAACCAAAAACATACTAAACTTGGGATATATCAGTTGATAACAAAACTGTTGATTTAATTTTCCTCCATCTTCTCTCCTCTTAGGCCTATACATTTTGACATTGAATTTTTTTTTTTTTTTTTTGGTGTGGGCAGAGAAACTATAGGTTCTTCTTTATGTTTGTTGCCTCTGCAACTCTTCTCTGCATCTACGTGTTTTCGATGTCGGCTTTATACATCAAGGTTCTGATGGATAACCATCAAGGTACTGTGTGGAGGGCAATGCGAGAATCACCTTGGTCTGTTATGCTGATGATATATTGCTTTATTTCCTTGTGGTTTGTTGGAGGGCTTACTGGGTTCCACTTGTACCTCATTAGCACCAACCAGGTTAGTTTTTGAACTCCTTGGGTTTGTAATGAGTAACTTGTTTCTCATCTGATACTCCACATTGCTAATTTTTTTAGACGACGTATGAGAATTTCCGGTACAGATCAGACAATAGAATCAATGTTTACAACCGTGGGTGTTCAAACAATTTTCTGGAGATATTTTGCTCAAAAGGTAAGCCCTCAAGGAACGATTTCAGAGCGTTTGTCAGAGAAGAGCCTCCGAGGAATGTTGCATTGACTACGACATGGGAAGGAGCGGAAGGAGCCGAGGAAGAAAACAGGGAGGAACGGCGTCAGAAGGTGGAGGACGATCTAGACATGGATGAAGATATTATGAAACTACAGCAGCGTTCTAATGCAGAAGAAGGCAACAATCCAGTAGATCACAAGGTCGATATTGACCAATTGAGAGTTGGGTCTAATGAGAGAGCACCAACAATTCGATCCGAAGCAAGGCACGGAAACTGGGAAACAAGAAGCAACACACAAGAGGATGTGATAGCCGGTTCTTCAGTTAGGGAGAGTAGAAGCTATGCAGCTGCAGAGGAAGGACGGTGATGGGTTAGCAATTGAAGTAAAAATGTTTCTCTTTCTTACTTGATTTTATTTTGTCTTAATTTTTCAAAATCATATTACGGGTTTAGACCCTCATGGTTGGGTTTGGGAGTTGTGAACAATATTGTGGGGGCAAGTGTGAATAAGTTTTAGTGTAAGCTTGGGTAGAGGTCAAATATATTTTTTTTTTGTTTGTTGAATGTTTTGCGGCCTGTGATGATTTCTAATGATTATGGTTTCTCTATTGGCTTAAAATAGAATATTCGGTCTGAAAATAAACTGATAATTGGTTCTTCCAACAACCACCAGCAAAATAGTAAATTGACCAAAATTGACGCAGTTGATGTTCTTAAAATAGAGTGCCATGGTTAGGTACAAATATGAGGAAAGTGATATAGCCATAATTAACAAAAGCTAAAACCAAAATCTGAATCCCAATACTTAGAGGTTAAGAGAAATAAAACATTTATCCGACGACGAAATGGCTTCTTCCTCTAGTTGTTTCTTCGTCGTAAGTATGGCAATTTTGTCACAATTTCTCCTAGCCCCAACATCAGCCTTCGTCAACAGAAAATACATCGATGCCACCTGCCAACGAGTGAAGAACAAACCTTTCTGCGTCGAAACATTAACCACATATCCTCCTGCCGTTGCTGCCACCACCTTGGTACCAACATCTAACCTATTTGAACATTGTTTTGAATTTGATTGATTTTTTCTATTGTTATCAAAATGTTTCTTGTATATTAAATATGTAGTTGCCATTCGCGGAGGCTGTGTTGGGGCTTGCAATAGCACATGCTGAGAAAACGGCGGCTTTCGCAGCTGAGACGGCCAAGAAAGACGCGACATTGAAGACCCAATTCAACGAATGCCACGACGCATATGTTGGTATTGTGGCGTCTCTAAAGAGCGCGTCATTGGAGCTCAAGGACTCACCAGACACTGCCAACTACGATGTGATGGTATCTGGTGATGAAACAAGGCGCGTCACGGCGTTGTTCGGGAAAAACACCGACAAGGCTTCCGCCACACTCGTGGAGATGAATTTGCAGATGGACAAACTTCTCGATCTCGCTGCTGGAGCCACCGATGCTGTTGACGACGATGATGAGAACTTACATCGTCGTACTTGATGTTGAAACTAAGTCGGGGGGTTTTCGGTTTACTTTTGGTTTTTCTTTTAAACAAGAAAAATGAATGGATTCAAAGGACATATATGAAGTTATATGTCGCTGATAATTGAATCTATATAGGAAAATTTCTAAAATATATTTATGTTATATAATTTTTTTTAAAGATATTAATTCCTTTTCATATTTCTGTGTAACTACTGTAGTTGGCATAAAGAGAACATCTCTCAATGGGACACTTTCTTATATAGGATTCCTCTTGGACAGCGATGTATGGTTGAATCAATCTTTGTGTGGAAAACAAAATGTGGGCTTTCCTTTTGCGTATTTTCTACATCTTCGAGTGTTGACTATGGATTCTTATGTCTAAGGTCTAAAATGGAGAATTTACATAATGAGAGAAACTCTTATGGTGTTTTCGGGGATATTAAGTAGGTAGATTCTCCCCTCATGCAATTCAAATGAGTCACTTAGCCCTAAATTCCAAGGGTGAAAATCCCATTTTCAAGATGGCCTCTGCTTTCTTTGCGTTGTTCATGCTCGAAGATATAATAATAGTTTAGGAGAAAATAATTTGAACGCCAATTTGAGATGAAGTTTAATTGTTTTTTGTCGAAACTCAAATAGTTTGACAGAGGTCATCTAAACCTTTTCGACTTCTCTGAACTAGTATATTTGGTTATACTTTCCTTGGCCTCAATTAAAACCCTCTTCAAGCTCTACATTTTATACCACCGTTTCCCATTAATTATACCACTGTGGAAGGATATCACTAATATTTTTTTTTAAAGTGTAATGCCTTTTAGCAAAAAAAAAAAAAAAAAAAATTCTCTAAGATGCCACCAAACAAAGTTTTTGTTCTTTAGATACTATTAATTTTAAAAAGTTTTAGATACCACTTTTTTTTTAAAAATAAAATCAAACTTTCTGAAAATACCACAAACACAAAAATTGATTTTTAAATGGTCTAGAATTTAAATTTTTTTGTTTGAGTTAACTATTGTACAATTAGGGCATAGTTTTAGGGGGTTACGGTGTAGGTTTAGGGTTTAGTTTTGACTATATAAAACTAATTTGAATTTTATGGTATTTTTGAAACATTTGAAAAAAGTGGTATCTAGAGAACTTTTAAAAATTGATGGTATTGTTGAGTTTTTTTTTAAAAAGTGGTATGTATGAGAATTGCCCAAAAAATAAATGTGTAAACGTAGTCTAGAATTTTTCGTACGATGGAAGCCGTCTTTATAATCATTGCCATCAACCATTGAAAATCGTCTTTTTTTTTGTAGTACGAGACAATAGTTTTTCATCTTCTTCTTTTTTTGTGTTTTAAACAAATTAAAATTCAGCCGACAAAAAAAAAACACAAATTAAAATTCAAAAAAAAAAAAAAAAACAAAGCGAACTTGTAAGTAAAACATTAAGAATTTCCAACGAAGAGAGGTCAAAGAAAGAAAGATGATCAAATTGACAGAAAACATCGATTTGTCTTTTAAATGAAGAAAATAATATAACCATAACCAATGGGAATATGATCAAGGTTCTAATATGAGGAAGAAAGCCTAGAAGTATCTAGTTTCTCTCAATTTTATTGATTAGTCTTATTTATACAAGTTTATGTCTTGTTTAGCAAGTTCTCTAATCTCTTTCCATGTCAATCATACAATTGTGATTTGAATTCTAAAACATATCAAAATCTCTTTATGTGTCAAATAAAATAAGTTTAAGCGATTTATGATTATGATTTTCTTCGATACACCATGAAACCAAATGCTTTCTCTTATTGTTTTTCTCACACGTTTAAGAAACTTTTTTTTTCCAAGTTTAACTGCATAATTACGTGCCTCGCCCATAATTCATATTTTCCGTCCTCTCTATTTTTTTGGAATGTATCAATTGAATTTTTCAGGTTCGATACTTCTTATGTTACTGCGCTGTGATTAAAAAATTCACTGGCTCGATGTCGTAGATTTTAATCCAAATGGGAATAATCGTCCATTCGACCTCAAATATGGCATTAGCTATATTTGTTGAGTGTTTTTTTTTGTGTGACAAATTCAATATATATATTTTTTATCAACGACAAATTCAATATTATAATACTTTAGAATTGTAACTAATTAGTTTATATCTTGTTCTTTTTCTGTATTTTATGTTTTATAAATCTTAAAATAAAATTATTTTTCTATTAAGTACAATCATGCATGAGTTTAAATTATCTCTTAATATTATTAGTTATTTGATATTAATACAATTAATAAGGTTTTAGTTAATAATATTATATTGATGTATTACACATATATATTTGGAAAAAATATGTAATTAAGTATTGAGATTGATTATATTTCCTTATTTGTAAAACTTTGTATTGCATTATTTGTGGGAGCCTATGCAGCACAATTAAATTTGTAAGGGTTCGTGAAGAGGAAGAGATTTTTAGGGTTAGGTAAGGTCGCAAGAGATGAGTAAAAGCTTTTCTTCGATTGCTTGTAAAAGTTTGAGTACAAGATTGTGAATAATTCTACAAGGGTTTTTACATCAACTATATATACTATCTCTAAGGCGGCTACACCTTCCTAAGTCCTTGCGGAATCCTGTTAATGCTAAGGTCGGTTGCGTCACAGCGGGCTTCGCGCCTGGACCGGGCTTCGGGCTTCCCTCACGTCAATGGGCTGGAGACTGCATCGGACTGAGGATAAGATCAGCGATCGAGGTGAGCGTGTGATTGGCCCACGGAGGTCGAGCTCACAGTCGGCCCACGGCGGCGAGCCCATGGTCGGCCCATGGTGACGAGGCCGTGGTCGGCTCACGGTGGCGAGGCCGTGGTCGGTCCACGAGGGTGAAGCCGTGGTCGACACCGTCTGGTCCCGGTCTGCTCCTGCTTCGCCTAGGTTCGTTCCGCTGCCACATGCTTTGCTTCGCAGGAAGACTTAGGTGCCGTTACGCCTTCTTCGTCGAGAGTCCGAAGGGCCATTTCTTCAATCGGCTTGTCTTTGGATGTTAATGTTGAGCGGGTGAAGATCGACCCCAACAGTTAGCCCTCCAACTCGGTAGTGTTAGAGATAATAGTTCCGAGTTAGAAGATGTACTGGATATCAACATTACCGTTTGAAGTCAAGGTGTTTGCCTATCCTTTCTCACAGTAGTAGAGAGTGACTTTATATTGGAGGTTTTAAGACTTCCTTCTTCGTTTGCTGAAGTTGCTGCGTTTTCTGCAGAAAGGATTTTTTTTTTTTTTTTTTTTTTCTGAAGGTTTTAAGACTTCGTATTCCCTATGGAGGTTTTAAGACAACGCGTTGCGATCGCCAGTGTCAACGACGTCTCCGGGCGATAGCCAGAAAATTTCTGGAGGGAAGAGTGTTTTTGAATGGAGCCGGGACCCGCTCGGTGAGAGAAGGAGAAGATTCTCTTTCCCTTAAAGAGATAAAGTTTCAGTTTTTACCTTCTCTCTCCTCCCTTCCTTTCTTCTCCACTTATTTGCTAGGGTTTTACTCACCTTCTTCCACTACCATCTAGCGCCGCCGACGGAGCTTCGCGCCGCCGACGGAGCTTCACGCCGCCCGGAGGTTCGCTCCATTGCCGACCGTGAGCTCGCACCGCCACTGTTCACCTTTCCTCTTTGGTGAGTTTTCTCATTGCCTTCTCAAGCTATTTTCTTTAGTCTCTATAAGCTTTTAGTTGAGAAGCTAAGCTCTTTGATCTAGCCTTTAGGAGGAACAATCCTTGATTGTAGCTAGTTGCTAAGCACGACCTTCGTTTCTCTCGGTTCCCATGAGTTTTGGTTGAGGAACTCAAGCTCTTAGGCCTAGTTTCTAGGAAGAATAACCTATAATTTTAAGAATTTTCTTTGAAGACTATCCATAAAAGAGGCTTGTTCTTGAGGTGTGTTCTTGGTGAAGGATGAAAATTCTTGACCTTTGATCATCTTGTTGACTTGTGTGTAGGTAGATTTGTTGTTATGGAGCAAAACACACTTGGTTCGGTTGACCATGGTGGATTGGCGGTGCCGCCATGTCAAACCGAGGACACCATTGCACCGTCGCCTCGGGACGCCACCATCGTCGCACCGTCGAACCTAACCGAGGGCACCGCCGCGTTACCGACTCAAGCCGAAGACGTCTCGGCGTTGCTTACCCGGACCGATCGTATGGTCGTATCGCCAAACCGAACCAACCCCGCGGTCGTATTTCCTGACCGCGTGGTAGCATTGCCAAGCAGATCCGACCCCGTGGTCGCATTGTCAAGCCGTACCGACCCCATGGTCGCATCGTCAAGCCGAACCGAGGACGTGGTCCCGACACTGTCCTCGCCGGTAGTTGAGGCGGCATCCTTGGCAGCCCCAGAGTCGGTGGCAGGCGTAAGGGCGTGTCACGAGAATGCTGGCGCCGGGATTCATCTCCGTAGCAAGTTCACTGTTCCACGGCTTTGTCTTGGTGGACCCGATGAGGGTAACGAGGACGTCTTTGACGGCTTAGTGGAGGTTGAAGAAGAGAGGAGGCCTAGCGGTGATGAGGACTTGATGGCCTGTAATAGGGGGATTGGACTCTCCTTCCCATTTAACGATGAGGATCTGGGCTCCCAGCTGGTGCAGCCGACGCCGCTCTGTCGTCAGACTTTTCCTCTACTTTCAGGTCACTTCCTTCCGATGCTGAAGACGGTGATGATGACACATTTGCAGAGGTTGGCCGGCCCGCAGTGGCCAAGAAGAAGAAGGCACGTTCGGACCCTCTGGGATCCACTCTTTCTGATGAGGAGTCGCTACAGCTTCTCCGAGAGAGGTGCGAGATTTCGGACGAGATCAGGCTGGTTGTTCCCGATCGCATTCAGGGAGCTGATGCTCCGCCTCCGGGGTACTTCACCTTGTATGAGAACTTCATCGAGCACTGGTTGCTGTGGTTTCCGGTACCCGGCTTCCTTTTTCATTTCTTAGAGGTGAATTGTATCTCCGTTGCTCAGATCAACCCTAGGGGGTTGAGGCATGTCATCGGCATCTACGTACTGAGTTGGGAGTGTAACACAGAGATTAGCACCGAGCAGCTGTCCTGCCTGCTGGACTTCAGGTCTTGTGGCCGCGCAGAGGAGCTTAGGTATCTAGTTTCTCCGGTTCTGGGTCGCACGCTAATTGATGGGTTCCCGAGCAAGGACGACCACTTTGAGGACCGATTCTTCTTTGTCAAGATTTCGGAGAGGACCGTTGAGGCGGATTGCATCTCCCTCGTCAGGACTTGGGAGAAGAGAGGTAATTCTATACTTATAAGTATTTTTCGTAGCGTGTTCACGTTTCGTGTACTAATTTCTAGATTGTTTCTTTTTACAGTGAAGCCAACATCTCAGACAGTCAGCCGGAGTGACGCAGCGGCCATCCACAGCGTTCTTGCCTCTGGGAACGGTGACTAGGTGAAGTCTATTACTCGTCAGAGGATCCAGAAGGCGCTTTCCACTAGGATCTTCCCAGGGAAGGTTCTCGGACGGGGTGCTCCTAGGGTTTCGGCCTACCAGCGAGCGGAGAAGGCGAAGGCGGTATTGACGAGCGTTGTGGTCCTAGCAAAGACGTTCTCGCAGACTCGGGCTCCATCGACTACAGCGCCAAAGACTCCTGCTACACCTGTCCGACGCTCTCACACTCTTGATCTTACCACTGACAAGATTGCGACGCGGCGTGAGCAGTTGCGGAAGAAAGCTCTTATGGCAGAAGGCAAGGCGAGAAGTAATCCCGACGGGGCACCTCCGAAGCGACAAAAGACGAACTTCTCTTCTACCTTTGTTGCCAGGTCGACAAGCCAAGATGCTGCAGTACTGTCCTCTCCGACTCCCGACTCTAGCGGGAGGGCTTTTGCACTTGCGAGGGCCAAAGTTTCTGAGGTTCGGTTTCTTTCCCCCCTTGTACTCGTTATTGTTACTTAACTTCTTTTGGTCTAATACCATTCCCTTTGCTTTTCTCTGTACGCAACTTTCCGCTCAGCTGCACCAACTGGCCATTTGCTTCAAAGAGGACTCTCGCTTTCGTGACAAGGAGCTCAGCGAGGCCAAGAAGGCCAACATCGAGCTTGCTGAGAGGAACCGAGCTCTTGAGGACGACGTTGCTTCTGTGAAGATGAGGGAGGAAGAATTGAGTGGCAAGCTGTCGAGGGCGTCTTTGAGACATGCGAAGGACAAGGAAGAGATTGCTTTGCTCAGGAGTAAGCTATTGGATGCTGAGGATCTCAGGGACGCCAAGGTTGAAGAGGCCGTCGCTGAGGCCAAGGACGAGGCGGCTCGTAGCTCCGCTAGCCGAGCCAGAAAGGTCACCAGGTCGCTTGATAGGAATAGGGGGATAGCAAAGGATAACATGCTGGACCTCGCTGAAATTGATGCGAACCTGGAGTTCATCGAACGTCTTAGCAAGCCTGACAGACCGACTCTGGATGCTGCGGAGAAGCTCTTGGTTGAGAGGAAGATCCCGATTTATGATGCTCATGACGTATTTGGTGAGCTTGTCTCTGGCGTGAGGCAAGCCTTAGAGATCTCAGAGGATGACGATGTGGCCGATGAGGATGAGGAGGCCGATGAGTGACCACCTTTCTCCGTTCATGACTTAGTTTATTTATAGTCCTTTCATGACTTTCACTTCTAAGACCTTTATCAGATTTGATGACTCTTGGTTGTAGTATTGGATGGTTTGTATCCTTGCTACCATGTTGGATCCTTGCATTGTGGCAAATGTAGGATGACTCTGAGTGTAGCTTTTTGTTTCTTATGATGAACCTTGACGGTTTTGGAGTAATGTACTCGCTTTAGATGTTTTCCTACACTTAGGAGCGCTTTAGGTTGTAATGTGTTTTTGCCATGCGTTTGCCAACGCTGCTGTTGGGCTTTGTGAGTTGGTGCTGCTCTTCTGGACACATCTGTCCGATAACAAGTACACCCTAAGTTTTACCAGCGTGCGTCTTGGGTTTTTCGAATGATTCGTTCAGGGTACATGCCGAACAAAATCATTGGCAGCTGCTTTTTACCAACGATGCTTGTTGGATTTCTGAGTGATCAGTTGGGTTCGTCAGCCCCAATACTGAACACTAATACTTATATAGGGCGCTTTGAATCTGATGCTGGATGTCATTGTGTTTGTATTTCCGCATCATCACTGTGGCCAGCAGCAATGAATGCGGAACGACTCTGATTGAAGCCTTGAGAAGCCCATGAATGATGTAGCTGTTCTCATGCTGAGGCTTGTGTCAAGTACTTGGCGTTTTTGGTAACGCTGTTGTGGGAGAGTTGTGGAGGATTGGAGTGCCGGTCATGGTGGCGAGCTCGTAGACGTCATGACGAATGACTGTTGTGATCTTGTATGGGCCTTCCCAGTTGGCTCCGAGCTTGCCTGTATTTGGCACTGCTATGTTCTGGAACACCTCACGCAGGACTAAGTCACCCTTGCAGAAACGTCTTTCTCGGACTTTGGAGTTGTAATACCTCGAGGCTGCGCTCTGATAGTTGGCAATCCAGACAAGCGCTTGGTCGCGTCGCTTATCGAGGAAGTCTAACGCATCAAGCAGTATTGACCGGTTGATTGGTTCGTTGCCAGGTAAGAGCTGACGTCGTACTCCAGGCGAGCAGATTTTGGATGGGATGACGCATTCGGTTCCATAGACAAGGATGAAAGGAGTCTCGCCTATTGCTCGACGGGGAGTGGTGCTGTGGGACCACAAAACTCCCTCTAGCTTGTCGGCCCAGCGACTCTTCTTTGCCTCTAAGTGCTTCCTGAGGCCATCAAGGATCTTTTTGTTGATAGCTTCTGCTTGACCATTGCCCTGAGGGTAGTGAGGCGTAGACTTGATAAGTCGGATATTTCATTTTGCACAGAATGCCTCGAACTGGTTGGATATGAACTGCGAACTGTTGTCTGTAATGTCTCGAACCGGTTGGATATGAACTGCGAACTGTTTTCTGGAACTTCGTGACGACATATGATGTTTCTCCAGACAAAGCTTTCCACTTGGACATCCTTGATGTTAGCATAGGCTTCAGCTTCTACCTACTTTGAGAAGTAGTCTGTTAGAATAAGTAAGAACCGCTTCTGCCTTGATGGGTGCAATGATCCAACAATGTCCATGGCCCATCTCATGAATGGGTAAGGCGAAGTGACAGAAGAGAGCATCTCAGTTGGTTGACGGATTTTTGGAGCGTGTCGCTGACATTTCTCACACCTGGGTGAGGAACTTCGTGCAATCGCCTACTATAGTAGGCCAGAAGTGACCATGTCTCTTGATTTTGATCGCAAGCGCTTTGCCTCCTGAATAATTGCCGCAAGATCCACTATGGACTTCTTCCATTATTCGTCTTGCTTCTTCTCCTTCCACACAAGTAAGTATAGGACCAGAGAATCCCCATCTGAAGAGGTTACCATCAAGTAGAACATAACGAACGGCTTGCTTCTGTAACTTGCGGGCTGCCCACTTGCTACCAGGCAATTTGCCATCGGCAACGTACTCTATTATCTCGCCCATCCATAACTTGTCGCAACCGTACTCTGGTTTTTCAGTGTCTTCGTCCATTGAGATCGCTCCGGGGTGATGAGAGCTGCTGGCAGCAGAAATATCAGCGGTGGGGACGTCATTGACAGGGCCGTCAGCTTCGTGCATGTCAGCGTCTGGGACTTTGGGAGCCTCTGCCATCTCTATGTCTTCGTTGGTTGCTTCAGCCAGGGCGCCTGCTTGTTTTGCTGCTTGAGACCGTGTTGAGATGGCGAGCGTCACATCTTCTTGAATGCTGGGGAATTCAATGAACTCGACTGGAATGACCCGCTTCAAAGCCGGATCTTCTGGCGTAGCAGTGGCGGAGGCAAGGTTGGCCAACGCGTCGGCGTCCATATTCTCACCTCTAGGAATCCTTGTAAGGGTGAACTCCTGGAATGAAGAAACAAAGTTCTTTATTACCTTCAGATAAGCCTCCATGCGATCATCCTTTGCGATGTACTCGCTGCTTATCTGACTGGTTACCAACTGTAAATCGGTGAACACGTGAATGTATTCAATCCGTAGTCCTTGGGCGAGCCTCATGCCAACGACGAGGCCCTCATAATCTGCTTCGTTGTTAGAAGCTTTGAATCCAAGTTGAAACGATTGCTCAAGGACCTCTCCGGTTGGCGACACTAATCGTATCCCAACTCCAGAACCATTCTTTGAGGATGAGACGTCCACGTACAGCTGCCAGATCTCAGGCTGTACCTCCTTGGAGTATTTGTCTTGTGGGAGTTCTGTGAGGAAATCCGCTAGCACTTGTGACTTGTTGCATGTTTCCCCTTTATACTCAATGTCATACTCGCTGAGCTCCACAGCCCACTTGGCCAGCTTGCCAGATTGACTTGGGCTATGTAAAACTAAACGTAGCGGGAAAATATTAAGGACAATAATTGAGTGAGATTGAAAGTAAGGCCTTAGCTTTCTTGATGCCATGAGGACGGACAGTGCCAGCTTTTCCAGTTGGGGGTATATTGTTTCAGCGTCTGTGAGCGTTTTCCTCATATAAAAGATAGGCCTCTGCTCGCCTCTTTCCTCCCGCATAAGGACAGCGTTGACTGCTGTTTCTAAGACAGCAATGTAGAGGAAGAGAGGTTCTCTAGTCACTGGCTTAGCAAAGATGGGTGGCATTGCCAGATATTCCTTAAGCTGCTTGAAGGCGTCTTCACATTTTTCTGACCATTCGAACTGTTTGTTTCCTCGCAGAATGTTGTAGAAGGGAAGACACTTATCAGTGGAGCATGAGATGAACCGATTAAGTGCAGCCATTCTCCCGGTTAATCTTTGTACCTCACGTTTATTCCTTGGTGAAGCCATCTGGATCAGTGCATCGATCTGCTTCGGTTTGGCTTCAATGCCCCGGCGAGTGACTAGGTACCCAAGGAACTCGCCAGAAGTCACAGGAAATCTGCACTTCCCTGGGTTCAGCTTCATGTTGTGGAGGTTCAGTTGGTTGAAGCATTCTTCCAGGTGGGCGATGTGGTCTTCTTCCTCGAGTGAATTGACGAGCATATCATCGATGTAGACCTCCATAGTCTTTCCTAACTGGTCCTGGAACATCTTGTTCACTAGTCTCTGATATGTTGCACCGGCGTTCTTCAGGCCAAAGGGCATCACCTTGTAGCAGTAGATGCCTCGGTCTGTGATGAAAGCTGTCTTCTCACGATCTTTGGGGTGCATCAGAATCTGGTTATAGCCAGAGAAAGCATCCATGATGCTGAGAAGCTTGTTACCCGCTGTTGGTTCTACCAAGCGGTCAATGTGAGGTAAGGGGAAGCTGTCTTTCGGGCAGGCTTTGCTAAGGTACGTGAAGTCGACGCAGACGCACCACTTGTCATTCTTCTTTTTTACCACGACTGGGTTGGTGAGCCAGTCGGGATACTTGACTTTGGTTATTGACCCAACTCGCAGAAGCCTTTCGACTTCGTCATTAACAGCCTTTGCCCGTTCAGGACCCAACTTCCTTCTTTTTTTCTTGACTGGTTTGAATGTAGGATCAACATTGAGTTGGTGGCTGGCGACATTGATGTCTATCCCAGGCATGTCTTCAGCGGTCCAAGAAAAGGCGCTGACGTTCTTCTGGAGAAACGCCACTAGCTCTGTTTTGAGCACTTTGTCAAGGGCAACTCCGATCTCTATGCATCTCTCTTGGTGTTGCTCGTCGATGCACACAGAGATCACGGGTTTGCAGGTAGGTCGCTCTTCTTCTGCACGACCGTCTGCAATCTGTAATTCCTATAAGAGGTTAGCCAGGTCTTTTACCTGATTAGAATTGGTTTTTGCTTTCTTTCGCGGCCCCTGTGAGGTCGAATCGTCATTCTTCTCTTCATGAGTTCCTGGGTTCGAGTCCTTGTTCTCTTCACGATTGCACATCTTTTGCTCTGCTAAGAAACACATGCGAGAATCCTTTTGGTTGCCAAAGATTGTATTTACGCCGTCACTGGTTGGGAACTTTAAGCACAAGTGGTAGGTTGATGGTACAGCTCGCATCCTATTGAGCCATGGTGTTCCCATGATTACATTGTAGATGGCGGGATGATCAGACACCGTGAAGTTCACCATCTTCTTGACGTCTCCGGCTTGGACGGGCAGGTGAATCGTTCCCATTGTCAAATTTATCTCGCCAGAGAAGCCTGTTATAGGCTTTGGTTGCCCTCTAATAAGTGATAGGTCGATCTTCATCTTTTTAAGCGTGTCTTTGAAGATAACTTCCACCGAGCTTCCGGTGTCGATGAGGACTCGAGCAACATTGAAGTCGAAGACAGTCAGGTTGATCACCAAAGGATAGTTATGCGGATGGTCAATACCTTCGGCCTTCTCCTCGTCAAAAGTGATAGGATCAGTGGCACGCTTCGTCCTCGGGGATGTAGAGATGTTGGCACAGACTTTGACGCATCTCTGGTAAGCCTCAATCGCAGTTACGTTGTCAGCACAGTGTTGCGATCCTTCCATGATCATGCAAATGGTGCCTTGCGGGTTCCGGCTCTCGGAGTTATCACCACAAAGCTGTCGCCTGGGATTTTTCGTCTGAACCTCGGTAGCATCTTTAGGCTTTTCTTCTGGCTTGAAATCTGACAGGCTGATGTTACCTTTAAGAGTGCCCTCGGCCTGTTTAGCAGCCAGCTGTCGTCCCAACTCGCGACCCTTCGCAGTCGAATGCCCAGTTGCTTTGTGGAATTCACAGTACAACTTTTCGTCGTATTCCTTCGGGTCTCTAACCCATCTAAAGCTTCCTCTGCCGCATCCACGACCGCGGCCTCGACCTCTACCATAGCCAGGTGACTCAATTTGGTAATTATGAGCTCCACCTGCTCCTCCTTCAAACTGGACGAAGGCGGGATTGCCTCTCCTCGGTGCAGCTGGGGTTGGAACCTAAGAAGGTTCGCTTGTCTGCTTAGCCTTTCCGCCCCTCTTGGCACGGAGTTCTTCTTCACTTCAGGGAAAATCAGCTGCACGGTGAAGAGCGTCTTGAATCGTTGTCGGCGGGTTGATGGTGAGTTCTTGCCAGAACGGAGATGGGCACCTAATTGCTCCTCTTAAGGCTTCTAGTGCAGACGTATTACTGATTCCATCTACCTTTGACAGGGTATGCTTGAACCTTGTCATGAAAGAACGTAAGCTTTCGGTCTCTCCTTGCTTGTTGGTCCACAACTCTGCATCGTAAATCTTTCGTTCAGCAAAGATGTTGTAGTTTTGTACAAACATCTCAGAAAGTTTGTGGAAGTCATGGATCGAATTCTTCTCCAGCTTGTAAAACCACTGGAGGGCAGGCCCTTTGAGGCTTTCCACGAACAGCTTGCAGTAGCCGGCGTCCTTCTCGGCTTCCTTGAAATTTGCCCTCCCTAGGGCTACCTCGAACTCCATTAGATGATCAGCGGGCTTAGAGGTTCCTTCATAGCTTGGATGCTTGATTCTTCCTGGATCGGAGACTTTGGCCCCCAAGATGCTTTCAGCAAAAGGGGTGTTTTGTGCCTTCTCCAGCACGTAAGCGACCCCAAGAGCCTTTCTCGTGCTTCGGTACATATGCAGATTGGTAATCCCCAGGTCATAGATGACCTGGTCTAACTGGGCTTTTAGCATAACCACTTCTTCATCGCGGGAGCTTCGGGGGGCTCTGTGCTCCTGCTCCTTTCTATCGAGCTCAGCGATGGAGGGATCTCCTTCTCCATCAGCCCTAGTATTGTCAGCAGCGTCCTCTCGGGCGTGTCTCCGAGAAAGAGGTTGATCTTCACGAGCCCTAGTGTTCTCTACAGCTGTGTCGGTTTGGGCTCATCTTCGAGGGGGTTGGTCCTCGTCCGATTCCTCTACCACACGTTTGGGAGTTTGATCAGATTCTCGACGAGGCAGTGGTGGAGGCAAGTTTTCTGGATCCATGTGATCGGTCCGAGGCGGCAGCTCCTCGTTCCGATTCCTTCAATTGGTTCGAGACGTGTTAGACGGACACGGGACCTCTTGCGATTCTTTCTCTTGAGCGCTTGTAGCTCGCTCGTCGTGGTCTCGTGGTACTTCTCCTGATCATGTGCTTTCTTCATGAGCGTCTCAAGCATTTGTTTGATCTCCGTGATATCCGTTGGGTTGTTAGTGGCACGAGGCGCGGTGTTCTCCACGGAGTTCTCCTTTGCCTTGTCCTTTCTATGAGACGAGGATCCTTCGTTGTTTGTGCTATTGCTGCCAGACATCTTGATGGTGTTGCGAAACCTAGCTTTCTCGTGTCAGAAACTCTCTGTTCCCCTTAGTCGGCGCCAAATTGTGGGAGCCTAAGCTAGCACAATTAAATTTGTAAGGGTTCGTGAAAAGGAAGAGATTTCTAGGGTTAGCTAAGGTCGCAAGAGATGAGTAAGAGCTTTTCTTCGATTGCTGTGTAAAAGTTTGAGTACAAGATTGTGAATAATTCTACACGGGTTTTTACATCAACTATATATACTATCTCTAAGGCGGCTACACCTTCCTAAGTCCTCGCGGAATCCTGTTAATGCTAAGGTCGGTTGCGTCACAGCGGGCTTCGCGCCTGGACCGGGCTTCGGGCTTCCCTCACGTCAATGGGCCGGAGACTGCATCGGACTGAGGATAATATCAGCGATCGAGGCGAGCGTGTGATCGGCCCACGGAGGTCGAGCTCACGATCGGCCCATGGCGGCGAGCCCATGGTCGGCCCATGGTGACGAGGCCGTGGTCGGCTCACGGTGGCGAGGCCGTGGTCGGTCCACGAGGGTGAAGCCGTGGTCGGCACCATCTGGTCCCGGTCCGTTCCTGCTTCGCCTAGGTTCGTTCCGCTGCCACATGCTTCGCTTCGCAGGAAGACTTAGGTGTCGTTACGCCTTCTTCGTCGAGAGTCCGGAGGGCCATTTCTTCAATCGGCTTGTCATTGGACGTTAATGTTGAGCGGGTGAAGACCGACCCCAACATTATTTATATTCTAAAATTTTGTGTTGCATTATTCGGTTATATTTTTTACAATGGATAAAATTATTAATATTGTTATTAAGTTTATTGAAAGTAAATTTTTATTATATTTACTATTAATATTATAGATGAATAATAAATATAACTAATTATTTTAAATTCCAATATTTAAAATCTATTTTGAGATCAATATTTTTAAAAAATTATGAATTAATTTAAAATGTATTATTTATATTAATATTAGATTAGTGATAATTATTTTGAGTATCTTTACCATTGGAATCAACTTTCTCAAATTAAAAGATTAAAAATATTAATATTGTATTCGTGTCATTGACAGAATATTAGTTACATTTTATGGCAAAACACCAAATTCTCCCTAAAAACAAAGGAGAAAGATTGACCACATCCATCTGTATAATTTAGTTCCGTATATAGAGAATCAAAATCTTGAATTCAAAAGATGAAATGAATCTAAAATTGAATTCTAATGCATTACCAATCCTGACTCCTAATGTATCTAATAGCGTTCAAAGTAATATAAATAGGCATACCAACAATCAACGTATAATATACCCAAATCTGAATCCTAAAGAGAGAAACATGGCTTCTTCCTCTTACTGTTTTGTCCTCGTTTCTCTGGCAGTTGTGTTACAAGTTCATTTAGCACCTGCTTCCACACAATATATCGACGCTATTTGCCAAAAGGTCACTGACAAAGCCTTCTGCACCAAAACTTTGAGCGGATATCCTGCGGCTGCTTCTGCCACCAGCACGGTACATATCAAATTTTCAAAACCATTAGATAGAGATATTTTTTCACTTGTTAATTTCTAACAGTTTTGATTTCTCGGAAGGATTACATTTTTCACTTGAATTATCTATTAAGATATGAAACCAATAATTGTAATGTACCATTCTTAATCATTGGTTACTATTATTATTTTAATTTGTAGTTTCAAGCGGCTCAGGCCGTGCTCGGCCTCGGCATATCCTATGCCGGTAAATCAGCTGGTGTTAGTGCAAAAGCGGCAGTGGAAAACCCAAACCTGAAGAAGCAGTTCGAGGGATGTCAAGGTGCCTTCTCGAGCATTATAACTTCTCTCAAGAGCGCTTCCAAAGAACTCAAGGAATCGCCAGACACTGCAAACTATGATGTCATGGTTTGTCACGACCAGACCGAAATGGTGAAGATTTTGGTCGGGAAATTTAGCGACAAGGCTTCAAAGAATGTCATGATGATGACACAAATGATGGAGAAGCTTCTCGCTGTCGCTGTTGGAGCCACCGTCGCTGTTGGTGGGTAAAGACGACGATAAAAACACATACCCTCATTAGATTTCTCATTTTTGGTTGATTATGAATAATGGTTTATGTTATGTAATGTTTGGTTTCTTATGGCAATACATTTCTTTTTAATGATGGAACTTGGAACATATGCATGTGTTAATTTATTGTGTAAACACCCGTTCCCATTTACTTTGACCTCTAGGTTTCACACCGTAATTTAAACCACAATTCACAATTCACAAATAGCACACCTCAATACACTCATGGGCGGATTCATAAATGTTTTTGGTGTGAGGCACAAATAATTTTAACTTTTAGTATTATGAAATATGTTTAAATTAGTTAAGTACTATTTTATCATCTTGCTCCGGTATCATTTACAATATAATCAAACATTTCTTGTATATTATATTTATAGTTGCCATTGGCGGAGTCTGTGTTGGGGCTTGCAGTAGCACACGCTGAGAAGACGGCGGCTTTCGCAGCTGAGACGGCCAAGAAAGACGCGACATTGAAGATACAATTCAACGAATGCCACAACGCATATGTTGGTATTGTGGCATCTCTAAAGAGCGCGTCACTGGAGCTCAAGGACTCACCAGACACTGCCAACCACGATGTGATGGTATCTGATGATGAAACAAGACTTGTCACGGAGTTGGTCGGGAAAAACACCGACAAGGCTTCCGCCACACTCGTGGAGATGAATTTGCAGATGGACAAGCTTCTCGATCTCGCTGCTGGAGCCACCGATGCTGTTGACGACGATGATGAGAACTTACATCGTCGTGCTTGATGTTGAAACTAAGTCGGGGGTTTTCGGTTTTTGGTTCACTTTTGGTTTTTCTTTTAAACAAAAACAAATTAATTGGATTCAAAGGACATAAGTTATACTAGAATATAACTCGCGCTATGCGCGATATTTTGTTTTACATTTCTATTAAAATTGTAGATTTAGTTATTAATTTTTTTTGTTTTTGTTATTTTGTTTAACTATTATATATATATCATCGTAATCCTTTTACTTTTTTAAAAATTTTAAATAATATTTTTTTTCTTGATTATTATTGATTTTAAAATATTTGATTTAAATATAGATTTATCACATATCATGGTGTAAAAATCCATTTTTACATGTGATATGTTAAATAGATTATATATGTTATTTTCTTTGTTGTACAATTAATAAATAATGTGACATTAACTTCTTTTTTATATATAAGAGTAATGGTATTATAACACTTTCAAATTTTTCTTTCATACTTCTATAAAACTTCAAATATGTTGTCTTTAGTGAAATGGTTCATTCTGATAGTGAAAAATTCTTTCTCTTTAGATCACCAACCTCTTTAGTGAAATGATATATATATATATATATATATATATATTGTTTTTCTTTGATTCTTTGATGTCGTTTATTTATATTTTATATATATTCATTTTACATATATCCAATTTATGAAATTGAATATGTAAAATTTTATCGTTATCACTTATAACAAAATATATTTATTGTTATAATTTTGTATTGACAATAATAAAACAATCAAATAATTTTAAATGTAATATTTTTATTAGTCATATATTGACTTATTTTTGTTTTTTTATTTAATTAAAATTTTAAGTATTTATAAGTAGCAATAAATATACACAAACATGAATTAAATGAAACTTAAAATTAAAAATAATTGTTATTATTTTATTTTTTTGCATATGTGGACACCTTAGATGGAGAAAAGACTTATCTATTATATATATAGGAAAAATTTCTAAATATATATTATGTTATATAATTTTTTTTAAGGAATTAACTCTTTGATATATGTCTGCGTAACTACTGTAGTTGGCATAAAAAGAACATCTCTCAATGGGACATTTTCTTATATAGGATTCCTCTTGGACAGCGATGTATGGTTGAATCAATCTTTGTGTGGAAAACAAAGTGTGAGCTTTCCTATTGCGTATTTTCTACATCTTCCAGTGTTTGGCTATGAATTCTTATGTCGAAGGTCTAAAAGGTTTAAATGATGAGAGAAACTCTTATGGTGTTTTCGGGGATAAGTAGGTAGATTCTCCCCTCATGCAATTCAAATGAGTCACTTAGCCCTAAATTCCAAGGGTGAAAATCTCATTCTCAACGTGGCCTCTGCTTTCTTTGCGTTGTTCATGCTCGAAGATATAATAGTTTAGGAGAAAATAATTTGAACGCCAATTTGAAACGGAGTTTAATTGTTTTTTGTCGAAACTCAAATAGTTTGACAGAGGTCATCTAAACTATTTCGACTTCTTCTAACTAGTATATTTGGTTATATTTTCCTTGGCCTCAATTAAAACCCGCTTTACATTTTATACCACCATTAATTAGAGAAATACTTAGGTACACCCCTAGGGTGTATCTATGGGTCCACCCCCCTCCCCATCACCAATCATTTATCCACCTATTATCTAAAAAAATTAGAGTTAAAAAATAAATAAATATATATATATATATTAGGTTTGGGTTAACTAATCCCAAATTAGGGTATAGTTTTGGAGTTTAGGGTTTAGGGTTTGAGGTTTTTAATTTATTTTGGGTTAACTAATCCCAAATTAAGGTATAGTTTTGGAGTTTAGGGTTTGGGGTTTATAATTTATTTTGGGTTAACTATTCCCAAATTAGGGTATAGTTTTGGAGTTTAGGGTTTGGGGTTTATAATTTATTTTGGGTTAACTATTCCCAAATTAGGGTATAATTTTGGAGTTTAGGGTTTAGGGTTTGGGGTTTATAATTTATTTTGGGTTAACTATTCCCAAATTAGGGAATAGTTTTGGAGTTTAAGGTTTAGGGTTTATAATTTATTTTGGGTTAACTATTCCCAAATTAGGGTATAGTTTTGGAGTTTAGGGTTTAGGGTTTGGGGTTTATAATTTATTTTGGGTTACCTATTCCCAAATTAGGGTATAGTTTTGGAGTTTAGGGTTTAGGGTTTGGGGTTTATAATTTATTTTTGGTTAACTATTCCCAAATTAGGGTATAGTTTGGAGTTTAGGGTTTAAACTCCAAAACTATACCCTAATTTGAGACTAGAATTTTAGGGTTTAAACCCCAAACCCTAAACCC